>JAAHCF010000062.1:0-87282 GCA_038367545.1 Beauveria asiatica | reverse complement strand
GTCTGCGGACGGTCCCAAGGGGCAAGGAAGGACACGTTGAATATGAGAAGCTCGTCTAAAAAAAGAATGCCGATGATGGGGGGAAGAGGAAGATGAAAGCGATACAGAATCGACCAGCACACGCAGAGTAATGGGGAGAGAGGCGCAGCTCCGGATCTTTGGGTGGGATGGTGACGGATTGCGGCGTCTTTGGCTAGCTACCTAGCTAGGTAGCAATAGCAAGTTGCGTCGTGGTTTATTATGGTTGAGCCTTATTAGCTTTCTAGGTCAGCGCTTTTTACCCCAGGAGAATGCTATAATTAATCCGCTCCTTTTTTTAAGCGGGCTCTGTCTTTACTTGTTTTGCTTCCAGGTGGTTGCTTGCTTTTTTGTGAATATCCTCCAAGCATCAGCACGTTGTTATAACTAGGTAGGTACTGGTAGCTTTCTCGGCCTAATTTAGTACTTTTTGCCTTCTCAGCGGCCCAGTTTCCTCATCAGTCCTGCCACGACTCGAAATCGCGCCATTGGCTGTAATAAGCGATGCTAATAGGGGCCTCTCTCTGTGCTGCTGGCTGCGTCTTGGTCAACAGTGATTTATAGGGCTACTTCAGTGCCCAACTATTATTTACCGGTCACCTATAGGCTATTTATCTGTGAGGCTGTGAGCTACCAGTGCGCCGATTGGTTCCTGTTTTCCAAGCTCCGCGCCGTCCAATCTGCCACAACTATCATCCGTACAAAGTACTCTTTTATTGTCTCAACCTGTCCAACTCTGCCTCGACGTGCCTCGTCACACAGTCTGATCTTCCGCCTGTTTCGGACTGGTCACCCCGAAAGCCTCGTCGCTTTCTGCTCAACGTGTAGCCATGCCACTGGTCACCCTCGAGTCCGCGACCATGGATTCTAGCCTCGTGGCTGTGTTCGGACCTGCAATGAGCGTTGAACCCACGGAATCATGCTGCAGGTGGCCGCTCAATCATGCTCATCTCCGCCTGTTCTCGTATCTAGCTACGGAGCACGGCTTGCAACCCGCGCAAGTGTACTCCGTACAGATCTACAGTCTTGGCCGCCGTGCCGCAAGGATCTTTGGCGCAGCTTTAGAATTAGAAACCACTTGCCACACTAATCCGTAAGCAAAAGCAGAAACACTGGACGGTTGGACGGTTGGACGGCAAAACGGCTCCTCAACTCCTTTGCTCCTCCTGTCTGCCTCGACCCTGTGATGCCTGCTCATTCCAGAACAATCTCCGTAATGAAGATCCATGCCCAGCAAATTACACTGGGGCGCCACCGCCACCCTTGTGCCTGTTGTTACAGAAGTTACGGATTATCAGTGTCATAATTGATATGCGCGACTTTCACGGGCAATGCAGTACCTTGGTTGCTTGGTTCGATATTTTCATCTCTCATCCTTGCGAGTGAGCCGCCAAGGGATTTGTCCCAAGGGTCCAACCTGCAGGAATGCTGCCCAATGCCCTCCTAAACGTATGTTCTATCTTTAGAAGCTGCGAGTTGAGGCTGTGCTTCAAATTACCAGCACGAGCGGGAACAAGTCATCGGCCGCGCATGAGCCCCCAAATAAGACTGCTTCTCACAGTTCAGTGCTTATGGAATCTATGCATGCATTACAATCTCATCGGAAACATGGTCTTGATCGACAACGCTGCAGATTGCACGGCCGCAAACCATTAATTTCGTGATATTAAGTGTTGTTCATATACGTTACGTATCAATACACCAATGTGTGCCTGTCTTGCCAGGATATAAGATCAAGGGTTACATGGCACCCCTCAATCCACCGAGCAAAGCCAATCCAACCCAAATAGCTAATACGACGATGCTGATCCGGCGGAGTGTAGGCTTCTCGGCACCAAATGCTGCCCACTGACGATTCGCATCAGCAAGGTGGCTCTTGATTTGTTCATGTCCAAGCTTGTAGTAGACCATGCCACCCAGCGCAATCGAGTAGCCAAAGAATTGGAGCGCCGTAACCTGCGATCCAAAAATAACCATGGACGCGACGACGAGCAAGATATCCTTGAGCACGCCACAGATTGTCAGCACAACGGCCGAGGTCTTACCAATCAGTAGCACCAAGGAGACGTTGAGCATGAAGGCGCAGAGACCATTGAGGAAAAAAGTACACAGACCGACGTCGAGCACCTCGGCCACTGTGCACCGGGGTACCTCGGTGACGAGGGCGATGACGCCGTTAAGCGCGGCGCACACGGGCGCAAAGTAGTAGAGCGAGACGAGGGGGTCCATCTTGAGGTCGCCCGACAGCAGGCGCTGAACCATGGTCAGGCGCAAGGCCTCGAATATTACACCACCGAGCTGTATGAGGAAGCCGGCGAGGACAAAGTCAATCTCACCGATCGACGCAATGATGACGCCGAGGACGATGATGGAGACATTGGCGGCCTGCTTGAGCGTGGGCTGGGAGACGCCAAGGGCCCAGCCAGAGAGGAGGACGGCCATGGGTGTCGTGGCCTTGAGCATCTGAATAAAGGATACGGAGAGGTACAGGTAGGCAATGTTGCTCAGAATGAGACTGGCGCTGAAGAAGACGCCGATGGGGACGACGGCGCGCAGGTAAACGCGACCCGTCATCTTGACGGCCTTGCGGCTGTCAAGCATGGCGGTGTAGCGCGCCATGATTTGGGTCACGACGGTGGCAAAGAAGAGGTGGTATGTTGTGAGGATGACGGGATATCCTGGCTGGTGTGTCAGTACGAAAGCGTACCGTATAGCATGAGCACATACTGAATTTGAGCGTGTCAAGCACCCATTTGTTAAACAATATCACCAGCGAGGAAAAGGAGATCCAGGCGCTGTACGCACATGTTAGCAAAGACAACGCTGCCATCGCGCAGCACGACGCCACTGGCTTCTCACTTACACAACATAGAGCCAGGGCGGGAGGACCATGCCAGCCGGTTTGCGCGCTTCGGCGTCTGGATTCACCGTGGGCAGCGTCGGCGAGGGCGGCTCCTCGACCAGACGCTCCATCTCGACGGCGTCGCCGCTCTTCTTGTCGTCGGTCATGGCGGCTGCGATAGAGGGCACGCAAGCAAGGGTGTGTCTGGAGTACGCTCTGCGCCAGTTGCTGGTCCAATGGCGAGATCCTGGCGACAGATGGCACACGAGTCAAGATTTTGAACTGGCAGTCATGCCTTGGCCCTTCCCTGAAATTTGTAGTTACCGTCTCTGAATAAAACGCTCCACCCAATCACCGAGCCGCCAAACGTCACGCAGAACGGTCGCCAATGGGACGCTAGTTGTGCTCCACCCGATGCAACAGCAGCAATCGGAGCACGGCCATTCTCGTTTCGATTCAAGGGTCTTTAATCTTGTTTGGGCTTGTTGTCAATCGGCTCATCAGATACATCAGTTGAGGCATCAAGTAACCGAACCTTGGGACGCCAGACTCTGATCGTCTGGCTGCATGGCGTGCTCAGAGAGTCTCTAAGCCGCCTTTCCGTACCGGGTAGCGACACATCTCATGGGATCAAGCACTCTTCCGTCCATAAACAATGAGCGTGTGATAAATCGGTCTGTTGCATACGCAGTCTGTCACATGATGTCGTTTATTTGGGTTCGTAAATTGTAGTTGGTTAGTCTTCTTAGTCTTCCGAGCCAATTTCGCTTGGGCTGAGATATTTTGTAACCTAATTTGTAAATAGAATTTTGTAAACTTTTTGTAGCTACCTAGGTAGGACAGTAATATCACGCTTTACGGTGCCGCATTAACAGCGCTGGCAGCCCTTAGTAGAGCCTCTGTAACCTCTGCTGCCGCTGCCGCCGCCGCCCCCGTTAAGGATGATGATGATGAGCCTCAGCTGCTAGGTGACGATAACCTCTATAAGCCCAGCACACAGCATTAAAAAGGAGGTATGTTAGGTCCTCATGCTGCAATTGGATTGCCAACGCGGGCCCCGCGGTCGCCCGAAAGCTGGGGTAATAAGACCCGTAAACGACGGCGGCGTGCGGCGATGGTCTGGCGACTGATAACGACCGTCCCATGACTAAAGCCGGTGGACACACGGGCTTGTGGAATTAGCTAGCTGATAAGTTGCGCCCGACCTCGCGGTGACTAGACTGACAAGCCGTTGATAAAGGCTTGCTTGGCCCCTCTCTTGAAATGCACCAACACGCTTCTTGAACTTTGTTTCCAGGCAAAAACAGAAGGGGAAAAGCAACGCAATTTCGTCGATCCTCTATGTCGCACTCTAAGTGTACAAGACCTCGCACGACCTGATAGCACGAACTGATACCGACCACCGATTAGCCATGCTTCTTGCTTCGCCGCTGACCGCCGCTGCGGTACTCGTGCTGCTGGCGGTGATTCACCTGGTCCGACGCTTGCGATCTCCGCTCGCCAGACTGCCCGGGCCGTCCATTTCAAAATACACATCGCTTTGGCTGAAGTGGAACGAGATCAACGCGACCAGGACCGTCTACATCCACGCGCTACACCGCAGGTACGGGCCCGTGGTCCGGGTGGCGCCCAACGAGGTCGCTTTTACGTCGTGGGCCGCCATCAAGGAGATTTACTGCTCAGGCGGCAGCGGCTATGACAAGACAGAGTTTTATGACTTGTTCACCATTTATGGACGACGGTGCGCGTCTTGTTCCGCCCTTGCAAGGGGCGTGAGGCTGACTCGAGGACAGTACCATGTTTACCACGCTGAACAAGGCTGATGTAGGTTGTAGACCAAGGTGTTGGCTGTGCTCACTACTAAAAGAAGTTTGCAGCATGCGAAACGAAAGCGCATCCTTGCCGATCGATATGCAAACACCAACATCCTGAAAAGCGCCTCAATGGACGGTATTCAGGAACGGTCGGCCAAATTTGTGCGCCGTTGTGCCTCCTCACCCAACGCCGCCGATGTTTTTGTGAGTAGCATTGGCTTACATCCTTGGCGCTCAGCTAACTGTGCATCAGATGTGTATGTGCACGAGATATGCCACGGCTCCCTCAATCACTAACTTGATTTAGCTTTGCACGCCTATGCCTGCGATTGTGTTACCCATCATCTGTTCCACCCTCGCGGCACCGATTGCCTGGAGAATGAGAATGACGAGAACATGATGCATCAGGTAGCATCCGATGATAGTCTACAAAGTATGATTGAGAAAAAAAAGGGAATGTACAGTCTACAGTGATTCTGACCTCTTGCCAGACCGTCTCATCTCTCGCTACGCTCCAACACTGCATCGTATTCTCGGCAGTGTCCTGTACTTGTTTGCAAAACCACGAGAAACGCCACTGGCCGATGAATATGTTCTGGAAACTAGCCAAACTCATGATCCCGCCACGTTCACGCTGATGAGCCGCCTAGAGGAAAAATCGGCCGAGCTGGAACCAATTGACATGGCGGCCGAGTGTCTCGACCACATGGCCGCCGGCATTGACACCACGGGAGACGGGCTGTGCTTCCTTTTGTGGGAGCTATCGCAGCCACGCTCGCTCAAGGTACAGGAAAAACTAGCCAGAGAGCTTCTTGCGAACCCACAGGCACCATTGGACCAGCTGCCGTATTTGGACGCTGTTGTGTGCGAGGGTCTCAGATGCTACCCCCCGATCCCAATGTCCCTCCCGCGGTACGTTCCGGAGGGTGGCCGCATGGTTGCTGGCCACTGGCTGCCCGAGAAGACTGTTGCTAGCTGCCAGGCCTTTTCTGTGCACCGAATCAACGATGACTTGTTTCCGGAGCCCAACACCTTTAGGCCGGAGCGTTGGTTGCAACCAGATGGAGATGCGGATCGACGACGGTTGTTGTTTGCTTTTGCCAACGGCGGGAGAGGATGCATTGGGAAGCAGTAGGTCGTTCTGTATTTGTAGAGATTTTTACTGAAGGCTAATGTGATTTTGCAGCCTGGCTCTTGCGGAAATGAAAACCTTGCTTCGAGATGTTTACTCTAGCTTCACCACTTTGCCAGAGGCGTCGATGAAGGAGGAAGCAATGAAAATGTCTGACCAGCTTATATCGGCTAGACCGATAGGACAACGGTGTCTGTTGCATTTCCGACCTCGACAAGGTAGCAGCAAAGACTGAGAAAGTTGTTTAGGACGAACCCTTGACGCATGCGACGTGTGCTGATGCCTCTACATGACGAGAGTATTAAAATGCCAAATGTCGCTCATATCGCAGTACTGTTCTCTGTGTGCAAAAACTGGCGAATTGAAGGGACTCCAGCGCCGATACTGATCCAGTGAGTGCCGTTTCAAGGCGAGGCACTGAGCATCACGGCCGGACTAGTCTGACGACAGTAACTAGCATGATGGCCTGGCAGCCGAGAGTGGCTATAGGGCTACAGGCGAACGATGTCCGGGTAGTCAGGCAGGCAGAACTGAGTAATTTAGACGCTGCTGCATTAACTTATAAATCACACCATTTTTTCGGAGGCGGTGAGTTTGTTGGACGCTGATAAACCCTCCTCTTGTGATGGAAGTGGCCGGTTTGGTGCAGAATGTTGCAGTCAGCGCAAATTTCAATAATTAGGCATTTATTAATAATAGTGGGTGACAGGTAAAGAGCCCGCTTGAAGATGGTGTTTGACTTGCTGACCGATCACTGAAATTATGTCGCTGCGGCGACCTGTTGAAAGTTGCAGGTGCTTACTTAGTGAGGTACAGCAACAATGCATGACGATGAATGTTTATGTGATTTCCAACAAGACTTGGGCACCGTAGTTACAATCTATAATCCGTACTTGAATGAAAAACTAGATATTTACCTACCTACCCAATTAATGCCGTCAACTGCCGTCAACTGCGTACCTACTCCACTCGACAACAGCTGCCTCACCCACTCGCCCCTCCTCCTTCCGGCGCCACACTGTGCAACGCTGAAAACTCGCCCTGTCTGCACTTGCCACATTGCCCACGGTCGACTCATCTGCGCTGCACATTTTTCTCCTTCCTCCTTCTTCTCCTCTTCACCCAACCGTGCCAACTGCCCGCACCGTGTTTTGCCAATCATCCAGCTCAGCTCTCTTATCCAGCCTGTAGACTGTTCTAATCGGTCGCAGAGCGTCAGCCAGAATCTCTCGCACTCGAATTTATTTTCGACCCATCCCCGCTTCTAGCACCATCCGTTGTCCGCCCGCGCGAACTCCGACTCCCCTCCCGCGATCCGATTTTGCCTGGTCCCCCTTCCACGGCAGAAACAGATTATCCAGCAATACATTAGCTTGCCAGACTCGTTTATGTATCAGCACGACCAGTTTAACGTGTCCAGACACATCGTCGAGCTGCAGCCGTTCCATATACGGCGCAAACCTTCTTCTCCCGATATCAATTCCGACGGTTGACACTTATCTCACGCAAGAGTTCATGCCTACCATACTCAACACGAGACTTTGTCCTCATAACTTCATGTCATTCAGAAGAAGTCATTTCTGATTCTTCTTTCTTTCCACCAGCTTCCACAGCATTTCCGCCCATCGCTTCTCCAGGTCTTCATGACTGCTTTGTCCCTTCAGACCTCTCCGAGTCCTGTTCGTCAAGCCCGCAACATCCACTGAAAAAAAAAACACACATTCTTTTCCAGAAAGCCAAAAAATACCGCCATCATGGTTCTCGTCAACGTCAACCGCGAAGTTAGCGATAACTTCTATCGCTACAAGATGGATAAACTCATCACCAAGGTTGAAGGAAAAGGAAACGGCATCAAGACCGTTGTTGTCAACCTCGTCAACGTCGCCAAGGCCCTGAGCCGAGACCCCAACTATGTCATCAAGTACTTTGCCTTTGAGCTCGGAGCCCAGACCAACACCGACCCCAAGGACGACCGTTGGATCATCAACGGTGCCCACGAGGCTGCCAAGCTCCAGGACCTTCTCGATGGATTTATCAAGAAGTTTGTCCTTTGCCGCGGCTGCAGCAACCCAGAGACTGTTGTCATCATCAAGGATCCTCGCATTATTCTCGACTGCAAAGCTTGTGGTCACCGCACTGATGTTGACATCCGCTTGAAGCTCTCTGGATTCATTATCAAGCACGAGAGCAAGAAGGGCAAGGGTAATAAGGCCGACAAGAAGGCTGCTCGCCGTGCCAAGAAGGAGGCTACTCAGAACGGCAACGGCTCTGGTGATGAGGGCTCCGACAATTCCGGCGAGAATGGCCAGAACGGCGCCAATGGCCAGAACGGCGCCAATGGCCATGATGTTAGCGATGACGAATTCGATCGCGCGGCTCCCACCATTGACAGTGATAACGAGGTCAGAGATGACGAGTGGGCCGTCGACATGAGCGAGGAAGCCGTCAAGGCCCGTCAAGCCCGCCTTCCTGATGAGTTCAAAAGCAAGCTCAACATTGATGATGATGAAGCCGGCGGCGATAGCGTCTATGATGAGCTCGGTCAGTGGATCCAGTCTCAGGCCAAGGAAAAGGGTGGCATCGATAACGTCGACTCTATCCAGGTCTACGTCAAGGCCAAGGAGCTCGGCATCGAGGGCAAGCACAAGACTATCCAGGTCCTTGTCCAGACTCTGTTTGACAAGAACATTGTTGCCCAGATTCCCAAGCGCGCTGCCATGATCAAGCAGATTGGCACTTCTGACAAGCATGAAAAGGCTCTCCTTGGTGGCACTGAGCGTCTCATGGGCTTTCTCGCTCAAGAGAACCCCGACGTTTACCCGCAGATTGTGAAGATTCTGCAGCTGTACTACCACAACGACCTCATCACAGAGGAGGTCGTTCTCCCTTGGGGTAAGAAAGCTAGTAAGAAGTACGCCGATCTTGCCGTCAGCAAGAAGGTGCGTAAATCTGCCGAGCCTTTCCTCAAGTGGCTCGAGGAGGCCGAAGAAGAGGAATCTTCTGAGGAGGAGGAGGAGTAGATATCCAGGACTGCCTGTTGTTTATTCCCCCATCTCTACTATATCAAAGCTGGGAAGGGCTTTGCTCATTTCGCTATTACGCTTTTGCTTTGATGGAAAACGCAGAAAATCAATGTCTTGGTCATGCGCGAACTTTTGAGCTGCTTCTGATGGTATAAATTGAACTCCACTCGCTACAACTACTGTAATGCCCGTGAAATGCAATGTGCTCCCCCAAACACAAGAGAACCTGATGTCTTTTGGGTACCAACCAGGATTCATTCGCCTCTTTTGTACGTTGTTGCATGCTGCGCAGGCCTGTGCAGTATTACCCCCAAACCAAAGTTTAATGACGCATAGAGGGTGAGCGACAACAGACCCATCCATATCCGCACTTGTTCCCTGCGTGCCATGCCTAGCGTTTCGCTTCCGCATCTGCCATGTCAGCGTCCCCATTGGCCGCCTCTTCCTTTCCGCCCCTGCCATCGCCACCGTCTTCCGAGCCACTCTCTTCCTCGTCGGCCTCGGGCTTGGTGTCTTCCATGGCGTCACCACCGTGATAGTCGTCGTCCTCGGCAGGGGCGCTGGCGCCGCCCTTGTACAGGAAAGTGCTCAGCTTCGCGGCGGCGTTGTCAAGGTCCTCTTCGTTGTCGCCGGCGATGCCGATCATGGCGTCGTATATCTCATTGACCTTGTCGATTGCGGAGCTCGGCGTGTCGACGAGGATGTAGCGCGCCTCAAAATCCATATCCTTGGCGAATTGCGCAGCCTGTGGGCACAGGTTAGTAAAATTTTATGGGCATGTGTGTGTGTGTGTGTGTGTGTTTATTGACCAGGAATAACGCACCTCGGTGTCGAGCTGGATAATGGGAATCTTGCCGGCTTCCGTCACGGCGTCGATTGCCTTTGTGGATGTGCCGTAGTGGCTGCCGTCGCGCTCACCGTGCTCGACCAGGCGGTCGCTATCGCGCAGCTGGTTAAATTCTGGCGTGCTGACAAAGTGAAACGTCTTGCCGTTGGACTCGCCCTCGGTCGCGGCGCGCGTCGTATGCCGCACAACGGGCCCGAACACGGTCCTGTGCTTCTCCAGCAGCCGGGCCGCGACGGCGCGGAGCGTCTCGTGCGAGGAGCTGGCGAGGATGACGGCCGCGCGGTTCGACGGCATGTCCTCCTCCGATGTGGCAGCGTCGTTGTCGCCGTTTGCTGCCTCGTCATCGTCGTCGTCGTCGTCATCGGTCGGCTCCGCAAAGACGACGGCAATCTGCTGGGGGTCGTCAATCTTGTCAAAGGCGGCAAGGCGCGTGCGGGCGGCGATGCGTAGCGCGCGCCAGCTCTTGCTCGATTTGCCGTGGACGGCGGCGGCCCGGGACGCGTCGCTGGCGGGCATACCAATCTCAAAGTCGTCGTCGGCAATGGGCCGCTGGAAGCTCGTGAGCTCGGGGAGCTGATAGCGCGCCGGCGGGCGGAGCTCGTCCATGGTCGCTGACGATGCGCTCCGGTTAAGGAATGCCATCGAGACGGCGCCGATGGGTGTCGGGCGCAGGCGCTTGCTGGTGGCCATGCGCTCGGCCGACGACCTGGCTGCGACAAAGTCGGCCGCCGTCACGGGCTCCCGCTCTATGGGAGGACAGCTGGCCATCTTCCAGAATACCCAATTCTTGTCGCGCGCGAGCACCGTCTCCACCATGCGGAAGAAGTAAGGGCCGTCAAAGCCTTGCCGTAGATATTCGGATATCCGTCGCTTGGTATCTGTTGCCCATTTTGTCTGGAGAGCGCGTTAGTTTGTGATGTGGTCATGGGCAGCGGATGCTTCTTACATCTTCCTCGCTTAGTTGTTCGCTGTATACAACAGCCTTGTTTGCGGTAGGGACACCGGTAAGTTTTTGCTTTGCTTCGGCAGATAGAGACAGCAGAAACTCTGTTATAATGAGAGCTTGGACAAGGACATGTCGCCGGAATGACAAGTCACTTATCTGTGTGTGTTCAGTTGATAAATATCTCAAAGCGGCAGAGGGGGAAACGGCGTACCTCGAGCTCAAATAGATCCTGACTTGTCAGGTACTTTGGGTTGAAAGCTTCCGCTATTGTTGTTGCGCCTTCGTCATTGCGCTTGCGCTTCAGCGATCTTTGGTCGTCGGCATGCAGCGATTCGAAGGCCTTCATGGTCTCTTCTAGACTGTGTTTGAAATGAGAAAATTTGGCGGAATCGAAAAGTGTTGTCGGCTGACTGAAGCTTTCTTGTAGGGACCAGAGCAAAGGGTACAGTTCCTCAGAGCTGAGGCGGCTGTTTTCTTCTTTGGACCTGCCGTCTTTCGCGTCGGCCTTCTTCTCGCCGTTGGTCTCGGCATCGACATCCATCTTCGTAGCGTCGCCGTTTGCAGTGGTTTCGTACGTTGTCACATTTTCGACGTGGTACTCGCCGCGTAGGTTAACCGAACTTCTGTCACCCAGAGGAAAGCACTGAAACATGAAGATGAAGACGCGACCGCAGAAAGCGGTATCCTCTGCCCTTGAAAGTCGACGCAGAAGCTCATTACAGCTGCGAAGTATGACTAGTTTCTTTTGCGAAAAGTTCTTGGCAGTCATGCGCTCTCGTCGAGATTCGAGAAAATCAAAGATGTGGCGACATCCCGCAATTGTTTGGCTGTCGAGCAGCTCTTCTACCAGCCAAAATACAAGCGCCGGATCGCACTGACCACCGTCGGAGAGTATAGAGAGAATGTCGAGAAAATTCCACATGCGCACGAATTTGGGAGAATCGATTGGGATTGACGCCTTGGGAACCGGTTAGATGATTGCTTTTGCGCGCTAGAGTTGTTGGTGACTTACTATCAATGCACCGAAAAGATCTCTGGATGCGCCTTCGACAATCGCGAATTGCCGGCTTTTTAGGTCTGCTACGGCTGCATCACTGTCTGCAGCCTCTTCTCCTTGTTGCGGCAGCGCCGCGTCAACCCGCGAAGTCAGGTCTGCAAAGTCGGGCTTGGTAAGCGCGGGCTCAACGCCCGATGACTGCTTGACTACAGAGGCCTCGTCCAGTAGACTGGAAAGAAGCTTCCCGAACGCATCAACGGAAGCCATGCGAGGCTTGTCCATATCCAGGGCAGGCATCGTAGGCGGTTAGGCCAGAGCTTCTCGAAGAGCGATTGTAGGTTTGGATGTGCCTCTGGGCCGTCCACCCCCAGTAGAAGATGGACGCAAAGCTTGCAGGATCCGCCTTCTACTTGCGCATCAATGTTGGAGGCGTTCAACGGATGGCTTTGGCGTCGGATGTCTTTCGATTCGCTACCGCCTTGTTGAGATACAAGTCTGCCAAGTTTCGGCTGGGGTGGTGACTGCGATATATGTACTAGCAGAGAATACGAGTCTCGCGGAGCACACAGGTACACAAAAACGTAGGTGCAAGTGGCGCTAAGTCAAAGTACCACAAGGTGTGTGGGTACGTGCTACAAACACCCACGCGTGAGCTAGCTGTCGCGAGGGCGAAATTTCGGAATCGCTGCGGCGGCCAGGCTCGAATCTCCATAGTAACCGACATCAATCGCTTCTGACCTCGTTGACCACCGCGCGCAATTCTACAGGGAATTGCAAGTACACCGAACCGATCGCAAGCTGCGCATCTCTCATGCCGACGAAAATATAGATCATGCCCAACGTGAAGCGGCTCAAAAACAGCGCCGCTGCGAAGGCCAAGGCACCCGTCCATCACGAAGAGCCTACTGGTGAGCGCCCGACACCTGCAGAGGTCGAGGAGGAGGAGCACCAATTCGTGCAGGTGGCGCGGGCGCACTGGTTAAAGACTATAAAGAAGAAGACCAAGGTCAAGGTCAAGAGTGATGTACTCAAGCAAAGCATCTGGGAGGTTCTCGAGCGAGACGGCTTCCAGCACAAGTCTTTGCTTCTCTTGGAAAGCTTGCAGACCTTGGAAAGGTAAGCAGATAGGCAACTGCGTCGCAAATTAGTCTGATGCTAACGGGTAGAAAGCTATTTATGGCCGGGCTACACAGAACAAGCGTCCAATATCCACGTCTTGTTGATGGCGCTCATCATCAACGTCAAGCGCAGAGAGCACCTTGAGACTTGGAGTAAGTTTTGCCCAAGAGATGCTTTTTTAGCTCTTTCTGACCGTGATAAAGCCCTGTTTGAACAAGAACCCGAAGAGTTCTCTTCCTTCTTCCGCCGAGTGTTGTCTCTGACGCTCGATCGAACTCTTGCGACGGCCATCCGAACAAATTTGCTCTGTTTCTTGATCCATGCCTTCCAAACACTGGACTCTGGCATCGTGAGAAGGGAGTGCGCGCCGCTTGTTTCTATCGGTATCTGGCACAACATTTCGACAGACCAGAAACGGGACCGGCTTCTGAACCAGACTACACAGCTGAGGAAATCTTGGAGAGCTGCCCAGAAGCGCTTCGACGCTGGAGACGATGCGATTAAAGCTCGTCTGCGCTTTGAGCGCTCCTGGCTGTACACACTTCTCCTTGATTTCCTCAGCTTGCTTTATGAAGAGAACCGCAAATCAGGCAAGCTTCCTCGTCTTTTCCTCCCCAAAAGGCACGCTAACAACGCCTTACAGAGCAAGACCTATACTGCGAACGATTCATTGAGTTTGTGACAGACTTACAGAGCCAATTACCGACGAGACGATACTTTAATGCCCTGCAAAATGATCTGAACCTTATTCCAGCAATAAGGCTATCTCCCATGTATAACGACGGAACAAATGGTCTCTTCCGCGATCTCCAAGCTCTGCTTGCTCACTTTACATATTTCTCGATTGATGACCAGACCGGTTCTCAACTTACCCGTGAAGAAGCTTACGAAAGGCACTGCAAGGCACTTGGAAAGCTTCAACGCACTGCTCTCAAGCATTTCAAGGAGAAGCTTACTGTTCTTGCCCTGTCCAACTATGGCTCCATTGATAGGCGCGAGGAGCTAAACACTCTTCTTGAAACTCTGACGGATGACGAGGTCGCGTCTCTCTCTGAGTATCTGGGTATCAGAACTAAGTACCCAGAGGACCTCAAGCTACCCTCAGGCCGCCAACTACAAATAGAGTGCATGCTCAGCACCTTTGAGCGGAAGAAGACGTTTCAAGAGCTTGCTCAGACCATGTCAATCGTCCCTACGGAGAAGACCTTGTTTGATGCAAGCTTCCAAAGAGCAGATTCATATGACGGATCGCACCCACTGGCACTACCCAAACTTAATTTGCAATACCTGTCTGCTGGAGACTTCCTCTGGAGAGCCCTTATTCTATACCGTTGTGAGTCGTTCTATGGTATCCGGAGAGATATCGAGACGGCAATTCGCCGGCTTCAGCCAGAGAGCAAGAAGCCCGGTGAGACACACTTTGCTGGTGTCTCTAAAATGGCCATACCAATTTCTAAGCCAGCTATCCTCGATATTGTTCCTGCGCTGATTGGAGATTCAAAACCCTCCATGGTTAAGGCCGAAGTATCGTTTGATGTGCGAAAACTTGCTGATCATGTACGCAAGGAGTGGGATTCTCTGCGCCCGGATGATGTGGTATTTCTGCTGTCAGTTGAACAGCCCGCAGACGACGCTATCACAAATGGAATCCCTTCAAACGAGCTGGAAAGAATAGGTGTATTGTCAGTACGTGCTGCCGAGGTCATCCGCGTCACAGATGACAAGGGGCGTCATGGAACGGAGCCTAGGAGCCGTGATGGCAAGCGTCGTATTGAGCTGAAGCTTGACTCGCAAACATATGCAAAGGATGCCGCTCTGGCAGCTGCAGGCAAAAGAGACGTATACGGCAGTGTGAACCTGCTGCTGAGAAGAGGTCGTCGCGAAAACAATTTCAAGCCAGTTCTCGAATCTATCCGAAACCTCGTTCTCTCCGATGCGCCTCTACCCAGCTGGCTTCATGAGGTGTTTTTGGGCTATGGTGATCCAGCCAGCGCAAGCTACAAGAATCTACCGAACCGAATCAAGACCGTCGATTACAACGATACGTTTTTGGAGTGGCAACATCTCACTGAGAGTCTGCCAGGCAAGACCTTGGAGCCAAGCGATGATGTGAGCGGTAGTTTCGGCCCACCTTATGTTTTGGAGACGCTGGATAAACCTGAAGTCCAAGTGCCAATCAAGGCCTCGAAGAAGAGGCGCCGGGACGCTGAGCCGGAGACGGCAGCGGAAATAGAGGCACTGAAAGTCACTACGTACAAGCCGCCAAACCAAGGTCCGTACCCAGTCGATGCGCCCAAACTTAACTCTGTTCGCTTCACACCGGCGCAGGTTGAGGCTATCATGTCCGGCTCTCAGCCCGGCCTAACGGTTGTGGTTGGGCCTCCAGGAACTGGTAAAACCGACGTGGCGACTCAAATCATTCACAATATCTACCATAACTTCCCCAAACAAAAGACGCTCCTGATTGCGCACAGCAACCAGGCGTTGAATCAGCTCTTCGCCAAGATTATCGCACTCGATATCGATGAAAGACACTTGCTTCGACTTGGTCACGGCGAAGAGGAGCTTGCTGCCGAAGGAAGTTTTAGCAAGCATGGTCGTGTTGACTCTTTCCTTGACAACCGCGCCCGCTTCTTATTTGAGGTCAGGAAGCTAGCCAGCAGCCTGGGCGCTCCCGGTGCTCACGATAACTCTGCTGAGACGGCCGGATACTTTAACACGGTCTACATCCAGCCGGCCTGGAAAAAGTTTGAGCAGGTTCTCGCCGCGGATGAATCGTCGGTGGCGCAGATCATCGAAGCCTTTCCCTTTCACAGCTACTTTGCAGATGCGCCCCAACCCCTCTTTCCGCCAGAAGCGGAGCGTGCTCAGATCATCGACATTGCAGAAGGCTGCTATAGGCACATTGAGAAGATCTTCTCGGAACTGGCTGACATTCTGCCCTTTGAAATCTTGCGACGAGAGCGGGACAAGGCCAATTATTTACTGACGAGCGAAGCGCGAATCGTCGCCATGACTACTACACATGCCGCCATCAGGAGGGGAGAGATTGCTACTCTTGGCTTCCGCTACGACAACGTTGTGATGGAAGAGGCTGCTCAAATCACAGAGATCGAGACTTTCATCCCGCTGGCGATGCAGAGGCCGGTCGATGGTGACGTACCTCTGCAAAGGATTGTGCTGTGTGGTGACCACTTTCAGAATTCGCCTGTAATCCAGAGCCTTGCGTTCCGACACTATGCCAACCTGGAACAGTCGCTGTTCTCGCGATTCGTTAGACTCGGTGTACCGACAATTTCGCTCGATCAGCAGGGCCGTGCCCGCCCATCTATTGCTCGTTTATACCAGTGGCGCTACCCCAAGCTGGATAACCTACCTGGCCTGAGTACCAAGGCAGAATTCCAGCAAGCCAATGCTGGCTTCAAATTCGATTTCCAGTTTATCAATGTACCCAAGTATAAGGGCAAGGGTGAGATGGAGCCGACGCCGCACTTTATTCAGAATTTGGGCGAGGCAGAGTATGCTGTTGCCATGTACCAGTACATGAGGCTTCTCGGATATCCAGCCGACAAGATCAGCATTCTCACGACATACGCTGGACAGAGAGCACTTGTTAGGGATGTGCTGTCACATCGTTGCGCGAGAAACCCAATCTTTGGTATGCCCAAGGCTGTTGCTACGGTGGACAAGTACCAGGGAGAGCAGAACGACTGTATGTATTCTTGGCGTGCACCTTGTACAACGTTGAACTAACCTTTGCCAGACATTATTCTTTCTCTCACTCGTACATCGCGAGTCGGATACCTGCGTGATGTGCGTCGCATGACTGTTGCCATGTCGCGTGCCCGTCTTGGTCTGTACATTCTCGGACGCCGTGAAGTATTCGAGGCATGCCACGAGCTGCGCCCTGCTTTTGATATTCTCTTGGCACGTCCCGACAAGCTGATGCTCGTGACGGGAGAGCTGTGGCCCACGCAGCGTCCCGTAATTGCCGCAGAAGACGACGGCTCCACTCCGGTCGTAAATGAGGTTATCATGGAGGGCGTTGAGCATCTGGGCCAATACGTGTTTGAGATGACGAGCACCAGGATGAAGCAGCTGGGGTCGGACAATAGAATGGTGGATGTGGTAGAGACGATCGCGGAGGAGAGGCTCGGCGAAGGTGATGAGGGAGAGGCCGAGGAACAGCAGACGACATATTATGACGGTGTAGTCGAGCCGGACATCCAAGAGGTTCGCGAGGGTGAAGCGAGCTAATAATCACAGGCACGGGTGATTTGCGACGAAATGAAATAGATTGTTTCTGTCTTTTCATTTGCTCGGGGCTCGATTTGGCGTCTGGTTTTTTTTGTTATTGTATCTTTTGCATGCATGGACGACTAGATCAAAAGAAATTGCATGGAATTGAATGTCTTGATGATGCAGCTTGTTGTTGCTTCCTGATTACATGATGAGACGAGGCTTATGACACAGGGGAAATGTGGCACAGGTTTATCTCGGCCAGCGTGTTGCACCCTAGACGCTCTGGGCTGGACAATTATGAAAGGTCCTTGGAACACTGATAAACGAGCATGACTTTGTATTGGATTGGGCCTCGAGCTGAATATGGCAAAGTTTGACGCAGACGAGGTGAAAATCTGAGACGGCCAGCTGGGCTAGGCATAGTTTTGCTTCGAGTACGGATAATCTATTGAATGTTTACAAGGCCCCATAAGATGAAGCAAAACAATGCACAAGGTCTTACAGCCGGTTCGTTGTGCGAGAGCCCTACCGTGTAACGCGCAGTAAGAGCGCCTTGGAGACCTCGCGTGGTACGTCTCTCCGAGTTCCCGTATCGACTAATGAGATTTCAGCTTCTGTAATTGATTGACAGATTGATTCATCGATCTTGGCGCCCGTGTCAGAGGTTACCCGTCTGCTAACGGATCGGGCGGCTGCATGACGGCGGCCCGGACTAGTAGTGATAGTAATGCAGGTAGTAAATATGTAGTTGGCTGGCGAAAAACCACGCCACTCAGCTGGCTGGACCTTGCCTTTGGGGCATAATACTCCTTACTGTAACGTTAAATAACTAGTTTACAGGAAAGCCGGGGAGAGCGGCTGACGGTTTGCTTTGAAAAGCAACGTGTGGCAAACGACAATGTTTTCTTGTTCAATTTGATAAAAATAATCTGGGGCAACGGCGCCAAGACTTTGTTCGCATTTTCTTAGACATAACAAGTGTCAGGCTCCGGGCGGCCGTGCACCATGTTCATGTACAGGCTTGATGACAATTTGCTTTCCATCTACCTGTGTGTGAGAGAGGACCTATTTTACTAAGTTGTTATGTGTATCCAGTTATTACAGCGAAGGAAGAAAAAAGGGGGGGTTCAGTAATTGTGAAATTGTGATGACGCCCGATATGTTCTTCTTTTTCCCAGACTGTCTGCCAAATTGCCAGCATTCTGGCCCGAGGGTTTTGAGCCCCTGCCCAGACAAAAAGCGATACATCTGGATGGGAGAGAAGGACAAAAGGCTACGTACTATTTTCGATGTCATGCAGTGGAACAGGGATGCATTTTTTCCCCGTGAGAGTAATTCATGCGCAGCGTGTTTGAGCACAAACCTTGCCCAGCGGCCTCACTAGTGACAAGCGGTTCCTGAGCGACCCAGTCAAAAGCTGCGGCGTGGCGGAAAGTATATCATGCCGATGTTGATCATATCTCATATCGATGAAGGAGTTCGTCAACATACATGTTGATGAACCTGTCTGCAGGTATGAACATGAACGCTGGTAGCACTCCTATAGTCATGGTCAACACTGTAATGTGATGCTCTTAGTGTACTGATGCAACTAGGCAGTCAAAGCAACGTCGAGAAACGAAACGTCCTTGACCAGGACTATGACGTTTGGTGGAGGTTGCTAAATAGGTGATATTTTTGCTTGTCAGAGAGGCCAGAGAGAATAAGCGCTGACTGGACGATGCCCAAACAGGCCAAACTCGTTTTTTCTG
This sequence comes from Beauveria asiatica, assembly GCA_038367545.1. Classification (NCBI taxonomy): domain Eukaryota; kingdom Fungi; phylum Ascomycota; class Sordariomycetes; order Hypocreales; family Cordycipitaceae; genus Beauveria; species Beauveria asiatica. The sequence continues at coordinate 68,551 of JAAHCF010000062.1, read as the reverse complement.
TAAATTATATAAGTAAATTAAATTATTATTGAAAATGGGAGAAAGCCAATCTCCACTTTAAAAACCATTCCCTCGAGGCGCCAGCTTTTTTTCCTTCTTTTTGTTACTGCAATCAGCGCAATGGGTTGCCGTGGTAATTTACATGTGAGGGAGACAGGAGACATTGGGTTGGGCGTGTGGCGCGCCGGGCCCAGCGCAGGGTCAGTTGCAATAACTATGTACCTAGTTTATAATTCGTAGTAGAGACATGAATCGCCCAGTGCCAGGGGCTGTGGCAGGCATGAATGTCACGGTGCAGAGTCTGTCGCGTGTGAATGGAAGATTGCTGCAGTTGCTCTCGGGCGGACGCAGAATAGCAACAGGCTGGCTAAATAATAAATAGCTGCTGCAAGCACTTTGACTAATAAATAAGCTAGGAAGTGTCTTGGTCCGGTCCGGGCGCATGCGTGTGCGTGTGCGTACCAACCAGTAATACTCGACAGTCACCTTGAAAGTGGGAGGGACAGAATGGGAGCGAGAAACTTGTTGTGATGACGATGCTGCTGCCTTGGTATTTATATATTACCCACCTATTTAGTGATCTTGTGGCTCTCGATCAGGCAGCACGTGGCAGCTGGTCACTCAGAAGCTGTGCTCTCGTGTGGGAAGCGAAAAGAGGCAAAAGAGTGAATCACAGATTAGGTATTATTTAAATGGTGGACGATTTCTTTGATTGCTTTACGGATTACGGATTACCTCGGGGCCATATTCCTCAGGGAGTGACTCACAGGTGTATGACACGGGTATCACGCGTCTGGTCCGTGACAGCATCGCGTGTGGCTGAAGGATGGGCGGCAGGCAGGCAGGTCCAGGCTGGCCCAGGCTGAGAGCGGGCTAGCGTGGCGACGAGAGTCGAGATGCGGTATTCGTAAGTGGATCTCCAGTTTGAGTGACGTTTGCCAGAATATTTCTATTTTTGAGTTTTCTGGCTGGTAGGAATATAACTCTGCGTGGGGAGTTTCTTCGGCAAGCATATCTTGACTCTGCAAAGTTCTTGCAAGTACTCGGTAATGTGTACGGATTAATCCATACAAGTCGACACGATGGCAATACTCGAAAAAGCAACGACAAGACAGATGCAAAAGGGCTGTATAATGGATTACAGGTGTGGGTAGTGGCATGTATGTATGATTACTACATGTTACCTGCAGTACTTGGTGACTGGCATCTTGGTAATATTGAGATTCCAAAGTTTGGTGGCGGTGGTGGCGGCTGCGAAGAAAAGTATCGAATCGACAAGATAATGTGGATGGATACATGATATTTACCTGGGAGATGGAGAAAGGGGCTCATTGTGCGTAAATGCCTGCAGTGGTTTGCAGTGAAATCGCCTTGGTAATCAAAGCAATCAACATGGCTGGACGCCGAGTGTAAAATGCGAGGTGTGGCGCAGGTTGTGGCGCGGCAGTGAAAAGTATCTGGAAGGAGCGCACACAGGGGGGACTACCTTCCTTTCTCGTTTTGAGTCTTGACCCGCTCGTTATTTTAACACATGCGGAAATATATCTGTGGCCACAAGCTTGCCCACCAGCACCAGCACCAGCAACCAGCCAGCCAGCCAGCGCCAGGCCAGCGCAACCCGCTCCCGCGCACCCACCCACCCTTAATCATCTGTGCTCGCCCAAAATTTTTGCACGACTCCCTCTCCAAACCCTCACCACTTCCAATCCCCAAACACAGGTGGTCCGGTGGAATTTCTTCTTTTTCCCCAGACCGACATCCCTTACCCTCCATCGTCAGGGCATTGGATTACTTCTTCTGAGTCTGCAGTACCAGAAGCCACTCGAGACACCTCCCATCTCGCAGTTCTGTTCGCCACACCAAAACATACGGCCTTTTTTTTTCTTGTCCTTTCCCACGACAAGAACTTTCTCGCCATCTCGTCTGTCGCTTTTCCACTCGGCCGACGCACCGAATCTCAAGAATCCTTGGCCTCGATCGTATTCTCTTTTCGACAATACTGTGGCTTGTTCGATATACTTTTTTTTTTCGACACGCCTCTTTTTTTTCTTTAATCGTCTCTTTTTGGCGCAAACTTAGTACTCGGTTTGCCCCAGGAGCTTTTCTTCCCCTTTCGACGTCGCCGCTCGCAATCTTCGACCCTCGACGATTGTCAACCTCATCTCTACGCGCTTTCTTCATCCATCTCTGCCGTCGACTGCCCCGAAGCAGCCCTCGACAAATACTTCCCTCGCGACTTCGGTTTAGCATCGCCCCTGCGACTGCCGCGCCAAAAGTCTGCTTCTACCTCGACGCCTCTAGCTCGCGTCAGGCTCCCACCCTCGTTTGCGGTGATCTCTTCTACGGCTTCGTCTCCGCAGAATGCAACTGTTGCTGTCTCGCCTGTTCTAATAAACGGCCAGTCAGCCCACGCGCATTCTTCCTTCCGCCGTTGTCCGTGCCTCCAAGGTCGCACCCAACGGCTCGGATAACTTTCCAAGATATCCTTCAACATGGCGGCCAACGCTACTCACACCGTCGCGAATGGCGGTCCTTCCGCCCCGGCTGGGAGTGTCAAGTCCAACATTCAGTTTGGCTTTGATTCTCCTTCCGTCGCTCACAGCACTCCTCAAGCTGGCAACTCTGCTCCTATCCCCATTCCGGCTGGAAGCAATGCCGGCCGTGTGCCCTCTCCCGCTCATTCGCCTTCTCCTATTCCACAGCCTTCAGCCAGCGGTGGTCGCCCGCCTTCCATGCAGGCTGGCAGCCAGATGACTTTTGGTAGTCTGGGCAGCGATAGCGAGGTGAGTACAACCGTATTTCTTCAACTACGCTCTCTGTCGTGTTCGTACAAACAGCTAACTTTGCAATCTAGCGTCATATGAGACAGGGTTCCGTTCCTCCCAATCCCAATGCTGTTCCCACTCAACCCGGTGCTCACTTCCGACGCGAGTCGACCAACTCTCTCCACGGCGACAACAACCGAGGCAACTACCAGGGCGGACGCGGTCGTGGCTACAATAACCACCACAACTCCTACAACAATCAGATGGGCTTCCCTCCCAACAACCAGTTCCGCAACGGTCAGGGTCGTGGCATGCCTCCTGCTTTCCAGCCCCAGGGTCGCGGCATGCCTTACCCTAACTCGCCTCACCAGCCCAACCGTAGCCCTGCCCCGGTCTCTTCCATGCCCAATACACCCAACATGCCTCCCGCCAACATGCACGGTCACATGCAGACGCCACCTCAGTACCACTACCCACCGCCTATGGCTCCTCAGCAGCAACAAGTACAGTACCCCTTTCCTCGAGTATTCTCCAAAACGCACAGAAAGCACTCTCAGCGCCGTGAGCAAGACAAGGTTCTATCAGATTTGCGACGCCAACCAGGCCCCACGGTAAAGTATCTTGCCAGCTATATCAATCCGCCACAGCTCAGCGATATTACTGGGCAGTCGGTTCAGACACAGCCTCGCATGCAAAATTTACCTCGCAAGCCTTCTGGTAGCTTAACCAACTCTGATGTACCACCAAAGTCGAACCACAGCTCCCCTTTCAATAACCCCAACTCCAACTCATTTGACCTATCTCCTGAAAATGGAGGATTTGAACGACTGCTAACTATGAAACACCAGAATTACGGCTATCCCCCTCAACAGATGGACCAGTACGGCCGTCCTATCAACATGGCCTACGGCTACAATAATGTTCCCCCTTACATGGGTGGCCCTCCCCAGGCCAATGCTGGCTATGCCCAGCAATATCCTCCTACTTTTCACCAGCAGAGCGCCAGCATGTCCCGCAGCCCTTCCCAGCCAGAGCGTCCTCCTAGCGCCAGCCAGCCCGCCCCGCCCGTTGTCGTCTCTTCTGGCCAGGCACCCGTTGCTAATGCCGCCAAGAGCGCCAATACTTTTGTCATGCCACGCAAGAGCGCCGCGATCCAGATCAAGAACCTCGCTGGTGAGGTTGTAGACACGTCTGCCTTCAAGGCTCCCGCTTCCCCAGCTCCCCAGCAGGTTCGAACTCCTCCGGTTGCGACGTCGACTCCTACTCCTCCTCCCATCAAGCCCAGCACCCCGTCTCACGGACGTAGCGACAGCCACACCACGCCCAAGACAGCCAAGGAAATCCAGGATGAGCTTAAAGAGAAGATAAAGCGCGCCACTCAGCAGTCGGCTACCACTGAGGAACCGGCCGCCACCAAGACCGAGACCCCCGCTGCTAAGTCTGCCGAGCCTCCCAAAACCGAGACTCCCGCTAAGGAGGAGCCCAAGGCCGCCGAGGCGACCAGGAGTGATGACCCTGATGAGGATGAAATGGAACGCATGATTCGTGAAATGGAAGAGGCCGACGCCCGCCGTGAAAAGGAGGAAAATGAGCACCGTCAGCGCAGAGAGGCTGAAAAGGCCGCGGCTAAACAGAAGGAAGAGGCTAATCGTAAGGCTAACGCCGACGATGAAGACCGCAAGTTGCGCGAGCAGGAGCGCGAGATGGAACGTCTCGAAGAGGAGCGCGAGCGCAAGCGCAACAATGCCGAGAGCTCCGGCAAGCCTATGTCTGTTGCCGAGGCTCTTGCCAAGGCTCGTCCTGCAGGCGGTGACGGCAACGTTGAATCTGTCACTGACAAGCTCGCTGATATGAAAATCGAGGGTGACAAGGCCGGCGAGAACAAGAATTCCGAAAAGCGCGCTGCCAAGCCCGCGGCTCTTAACCTCACGCCTCTCAACACCAAGCCTGTCGAACCTCCTCAGCCCACGCCTGCTATGCAGTCCCTCAAGTCTGCTCGCTTCCTGCAGGTAATGGAGCAGGACGTTTACCCTGCTGGCATCAACTCGCCCAACCCAGCCCTGAACGCTGCTGTCGCCAAGAAGGGCAAGACCTTCAGATATGACTCCGGTTTCCTTTTACAGTTTCAGAAGGTCTTCACCGAGCAGCCCTCCATCGAGTTTCACCAGCAGGTCAAGTCCCTCATCGGTGATGGGGATGGCAACCGCTCCGCTACTCGCACCCCCGCCCCTGGTAGCGCTAGACAAGGCTCCCGCGGCGGTGCGGGTTTCCCCGGCGGTTCCTTCAACGCGCCTCCCGGCCGTGGCGGTATGCCTGGTGGTGCTCTTCCTGGCCGGCCTGGCGTCCCACCCCTTGGCTCTTTCGGGCGCCCTGGTGCTTCTTTCCCCGGCCCTTCCGGTATGGCCCGCTCTGGTTCTCAGCGCGGTGCTGGCCCCAACTCTCCTCGCCAGAGCAGCCGCCAGACTCGCGGCAGCCGCCGTAACGACGTTCAGGCTGCTAAGACCATGCCGCTCACTGCCGGTCAGGAGGTCAAGCCCATTGCCATTACCTCGACTGGCTGGAAGCCTACTAGCGTCGGCAAGAGTGCCGTTGCCAGCTCTGCTGCAAACTCCGGATACCTTGATCCAGAGATGGTCCAGAGAAAGGTCAAGGCTGCTCTCAACAAGATGACTCCTGAGAAGTTTGACAGAATTGCCGACCAGATCCTTCTCATTGCCTCTCAGTCCAAGGATGAGTCGGATGGACGAACCCTACGCCAGGTCATTCAGCTTACTTTCGAGAAGGCTACTGATGAGTCTCACTGGGCCTCCATGTATGCGAAGTTCTGCAAGCGCATGCTTGAAACCATGAGCCCCGAGGTTCGTGATGAGAGAATCAAGGACAAGAATGGAAACATTGTCAGCGGAGGCAACCTTTTCCGCAAATACCTCCTCAACAGATGCCAGGAAGACTTCGAGCGTGGCTGGTCCGTCAACGTACCCGAAGCTCCCAAAGAAGAGAAGGACAAGGAAGATGTAGAGGGCAAGAAGAATGGCGAGGCCGAACTCATGTCCGACGAGTACTACATCACTGCCGCTGCCAAGCGTCGTGGGCTCGGTCTCGTTCAGTTCATTGGTGAGCTTTACAAACTCGGCATGCTCACGGAACGTATCATGCATGAATGTGTGCACAAGCTCGTCGACTACAAGGGCATTCCTGACGAGGCCGAGGTTGAGTCTTTGTGCAAGTTGCTGAGAACTATTGGTGCCAATCTCGACAACACTGAGAAGGGCCGCCCCATGATGGATGCTTACTTTGCTCGCATCGCAACCATGACTGATCTTCCTGGTCTTCCCAGCCGTATCAAATTCTTGCTCATGGATGTGATTGACCTGCGCAAGGCTGGCTGGAGAGGCAAGACTAGCGGTCTGGCTCCCCCTAAGACCCTTGACGAGATTCGCCTTGAAGCTGAGGCTGCTCAAGCTGCCAAGGCCCAGGAGACTGCCAGAAGCAACCAGCGTGGTGGTGGCCGGCCTCCTGTCGGCCGTGGCGATGCTCGCCAATTCTCTGCTGGCTACACCCAGCAGACAAGCAACCAAGTTGGTATGGATGATCTGAGACGTCTGAAGGGCTCCATCGCCAGGACTTCGAGCCAGAACGTGACCCTTGGTCCTACCTCGATGTTTTCTTCTCGCAGCAACAGTGGTCGCCGCATGGGCCCTGGTGGCTCTTTCGGCCGTGGTGAGGACTCTGCCATATCTTCCCGCGCTGGCACTCCCCCCACTCGCGAAAACTCAAATACCTTCAGCCTCCTCGCCAACATGGACTCTGAGAACCCCGCTTCCCCCCCTTCTGCCGCTGCTTCCCCGGCCCTGTCAAAAGCTGTCCCCGACAGTGACAAGAAAGAGAGCGAATAAGTAATCATTTTTTGTTTCTTTCATTCTCGGTGTCTTGCATTTCGGGTGATAGACTAGGCGGGTCTCTGTTCATCTTGATTTTTCCCATTGCATTCTTTGTTTCAAAGATTTCAGTCGACGTGTCCTAAAAGTTGCGCCGCATTTCATCTACGATACCCTCGCCCAATAGAACACTTGAGCCAGAGTATGGCAAACCCCTTCTCAGAGAGTCGAGGGGGGAGCATCTGTCCGGGATCAAAAAAGGGGAAAGCTGTTATTTCTTCGCCAATGTGTTGTTAACCTGCTCGAAACTAGCGACTTGTCGCGTCTGGTGCGCCACAGCACATGATGGATCTTGGTTCTTTCTCCTCTCGGAGCAGTTTGGCCTCGGACAAAGCTCACCTTTTTTTTCTTTTTTTTGTCCGCCAACGGACTGCCAATCCTGATGAAGCTGGATTCTTGGACATGAAGTCAATGATTGAGGAGTCTTTGGCGTCTTGTCCAGGAACGCGAAGAAGACAACGACTTTTGCTGCATAATTGGTAATGTACGATGAGTTGTCTTGACTTCATGCCGGAGGAAATGAACTGAAGAATGGGTTTGACGAGGAAGACAAAAAGTTTGTTGTTTGGAAGACCCCCCTCGTGGGGCTTGGTTTCGTGGTTTCGTTTCTATTACTTTACGTTTCACTTTTTTTCTTCTCGTTCCATTTAGGATCAAAGCGCGCCCTCCTTCCCTTGCCTTTGATTGTGGGTAAACATGTGGACATCTCTGGACTTGAAAAGGGGTGACATTTGTTTTCGAATGCAGGAATGGTGGGCGGATCCAGAGCTTTTTTGCCGTAGCTGTTTTTTATTGTACATCATCTAATTGCGGGAACAGACGGTTTAGTTGTCGAGAAGAATATATATACATTTGTTCAAAATCTGATGCTCCTTGTGATGTTCCTGCGCCTAAATAGTATAAACTTCATACATACTGATCTGTAGTCTTGTGATACTGGTATTGCTCCTTGCGCGGCTCCATCGTGGTCTGCACGAGTAGGGCGTGCAACGTGCGAGACAGAACCGATGGTAACATTGACGACTGATAGTAATACGAATGCCACCTCGTTGATAAATAAATGCTTGTGGATAATCCAGGGCTAACATATGTAGAGAAATCCGAACACAAAAAAAAAAGGCCGCAAGTATTTCAATAAAACAAGCTTCACGTAACAAAGCATATCCTATCCAAAGCCATTTCCAACTTTCCAACAAGGTCCATTCCCTGCCATCATTGCCCATTAACGCCCTGCCGATGAACATGTGCACACGAAAATATGTATAAAAATTCATTCCATTCCATTATAATGCAGCAAGGGGTTTGTTGAAGCCCAGACGCGCAAACAGCGAGTCCATGGCAACCCACTGCCGGCCGCACTTGTCGAGGTAGCGGTCCACGACGCCCTTGACAGTGCCGAAGCGCACACGGTTGTGCTCGGCGAGGGCGAGAACCTTCTCGCGGTCCTGGCTGGTCATGCCGCTGTCGGCGGCGGCGGCGCGGGTGCGGGCACGCTCCACGTCCCAAAGGCTGGCAAAGTACACTAGCTGGTTGTAGATGGCCTTTTCTGTGTACTCGTAGCGCATGCGGCCGAGGCAGTCGCGGGCCAGGCCCTTGGGGCCGAGGCAGCGCGTGCCGTAGACGCTCATCTGGCGCGTGCGGTTGCCGCACTGCGAGTCGTCGCAGACCAGCCAGCCCTCGTAGTAGCGAGTGCTTTGGACGCGAATGGCGTGTTCTACCTGTGCCACGATGGAGATGTTGGGAATAATGGCATTGCAAGCGCCGCAGACAATGCCAGAGGCAGAGACGCGGTCGGGGGCTGAGGTTAGACCCTCAAATGGCGTTGAGGACTTGCACTTGCGGCAGCGCAGAGTAAGTCTCGTGCAGTCTGCGAAGCGGACCTCGTCGGGAATTTGTGACTCCAGAGGGTGAATCTCGAGGTCGTCGCTGGCACTGTTTTGTTGAGTCTGCGATGAGTTGTATCGGCGGACATCCAAGCCAAGCTGTTCAGCAAGTTGTGAAGTAGAGGTGCCCACAATGTTGGCGCAAAGACGCTCAACGGGAGGGAAAATTTGCTTGCCAAGGTACCACTCGACGTCGGGGACCAGTGAGGGGTCTGTCTTGAGGTCGCCGGGTGCATGAGCTCGCTTGGCGGGTGGCTCAGAGCTCTTACCATCGCCCGTGATTACATACGAGACGACGTCTCCCTTGCGCACCGTCTTACCCCGGGCAAGATCGCGAAGTGCGACTTGGACTTGAGGCATGGAGTCGGCATTGGGATACTCCGCAGGCCCCTTACCAAGCTGGGTAAAGATAATGTACTTGGCAACAGGGATAGTCTGCTCACGCATCTTGGCAGCAATATCTCTCAGATATTCATGAATGCGCGAAACAGCCTCCTCGGTCTCGGCACCAGAAAGAATCTCGTCCAGAAGGCGCTTAGAGATCTCCTTTGATAGGGCACAGTATTCGCGACGTCGCATATCTAGGCCCTTAACTTCCATCTTTTCAATGAACTTGCCATCTTTCTCGACGAGGTTGATGGCAGCATACTTCTTTTTGGCCTGCAGCAGAATTCGTCGGAAAACGTTGTCAATGTCAATTTCCAAAAGACGATATTGCTCATTGACAGCCCTTTTGAATTCATTGCCGACCTTGAAGGCGTCTGCCACAGAGTCCACGTTGGCGTTGATCATGACCGAGTCAGTATCACCGTAGATGACTTGGAGAGACCTGCTTTCTGCGAGCTCCTTGGTGCTTCTGAGAATTTCACGGCCCTTGAACGTGGTCAAGACGGCCAGCGGTCGCGCGTAGAATCTGGACTTGGTGTAGCCCAAACAACCGTACATGGAGTTGGCAGTCAGCTTCAACGCAAGCTGCTTGATATCCCACGTGGCAAGCTGCTCGGCTGTGGCGTTCTTATCCTTCATGAGACTCTTTACCTGGCGGCGACGACCGACAAGTGTCGAAATGAGCTTGGGGAGGATGCCTTGGTCTTGATCTTTCGGTACCTCAGGAACCGCATCGTCGTCGTCGCTCAAAATGGTGCGATCGACCGTCGTGAAGCAGATGTTGAACTCTTGAATAATAGAGGGGTACAAAGAGTTGAAATCCATGACAAGGACAAATTTGTCGTACAGACCCTTTTCGGGCTCGAAGACGAGACCACCCTTGAATTTGTCCTTTTTCTTCCCCTGTCCCGCTTCCTCTTCGTTCTCCTCTGGAGCCTTCTGACGGCCACGGAAAATCTGTTTATCAGGGCAAATATACTTGTTGCGATGGAATTCGTGGAGAAGAATGTACTCGTTTCTTTCTGCGCGGGTACCTGTCAAGGTGCGAGCCCAAGAGTTACCAGCAAGATTGGTCAAGACCTTTGTCAATGGGAGCATTTGAACGCTGATTGCCAGAGCAGCAATGTAGTGTGTATCGGCCTCCATGTGGGTAATATAGTCCATGAGACCCTGCTTTTCCTTGGCCCAGCTGTTTAGTGCAGACTCATTGTCGATCTCACGGCGATGATTATCACCAGAGAGATACAGACTGCACATTTCTGTCAAGCTCCAAGTCTGGCACTTGTACATGGCAGATTTGCCTGCTTCGTTCGCTAGGTCACATAGCAGTCGACCTGCAATGATCTGACGCTCAGCAAAGACATTGCCACCCATTTTCCCAAGTGCCTGAGGCCACTGAGTTCTTCTGAATCTTCCGAGTCTTGACCACTGGTGAGTCTTCTTCTCTTGCAAACGATTCAAGAGGACGCTATAGTCAACACCCTCCAGCTGATGGCCAAGGATTACATCGGGATCAGCGACATCGAGCTGGGCCAGGAAGAAGCTTAGAATATCTGACTCTTGCTTCTTCATGACAATGAGGCCGCGGTTGCGGGTTCTTGCAAGCTGCTCGAAGCCTAGAGGGAAGTTTTGTCCGTGCGGTCGAATGATTGTGAATGTTCTGCAGGGCAGCTTCTCGGCGGGCGTCGTGTTGCTAAGCAGCACCTTTTCGTAAATTCTGGCGCTAATGGCGAGGATCTCTTGCTTGTTCTCTTTCGCATTGAAAGCTGTACGGAGAGCGACGCTCATCATAGTCAGGGGAGGCGCATCAAGGTTGTCTGATTCGCTCGCGACTGATAACATGTTGGGGTGCCCAGCTAAGACCTCCAATTTGCAGTGAGAGGCGTTCTTGATGGCCCCAAAGTCAGCGTCCTCAATCTTGAGCCAGCATGGGCCCATGACATTTTTCCAGAGAACGAACTGCTCAAACAGCGCGGTGTTGGATCCGAATACGTGTGAGAAGGTCTCACCGGTGACACTGGAATCGATTTGCTGTTTGGTGTAGGGATAGAGAAGTTTCATATACTGTGCTTCCTTTGGCACTCCAGGGAGCTCGAACGCGTATTTGCGAGTACAGGCCTTGATCTTGTACATGCCGACGTTCATCTTGGTCATGAGGTCATCGACTTCATTGTAAACATCCATCATTTCGACGCTCTCGTCTGTCTCCTCGCCACCACGAAGGCGATGTTCGCGTGGCAAAAAGTATAGCTTCCTCAGAATATTATCAACTTTGACAAAGCAACTGACATACTCCTGGGTCCTCTTATTCAAGACCTTGCCAAAGAGACAGAGACTCCCGTTGATCTCAGTGTAATCAGTCCAGAAAAAGCTGAGGCTCCCATCAGCTTCAATGGCGTCCTTGTGGTCAATTTTTCCCACGTCGCGTGTCTCTGAGGGGTTGCTAACAACATTAAGCTTATCGGTTAATTTGTTCCAAGAAGACGAGTCAACATCATCAACAGCATTGACCGGGGAAGAGCTGGCTGGAGAAGGATACGGCTCTTGTTTGCGAAGCTTCTTGATGGGGCGAGAGCTGGCCAGATTGACAGAAGCTGTTGTGACAGAAGCAGCGTGGGCGACCTCCATTGTCTCCTCGTCGTCGGAGTCTTCCTTCTTAATTTCATGCCTCAGCTGGGCTTTGCGCTGGGCTACTTTGGCAGCGGGGGATGACGGGGCTGGGTCGCTCATTGGTACGTCGATGACAGGTATCGGGTCCTCATCCAGAGGCGGCATGTATCCGTCATCGTCGCTGGGAGGAATGGCAGATGAAGGCGACAGCAGTCGTGTATCTAGTCGCTTCTGCTTTTTGCCGACCGGTTCCGGCGGAGGCGAAAGTGCTCTAGATTTGCGACGCTCTCCTGAGCGCTGTTGTTTTGAGGGTCTCGGCGCGGGAGCTGGGATGTTGCTGTCAACCTCTCCAAGGAGATTTGCCATGAAGTCCTCGTCGTCTTCGGTCTTGACAATCTGTTTATTGCTGTGTGTTAGTTTGGATATTTGCCAGAGATTCAAGTGGCAGCTTGTGGCGTACCTTCGGCTTTTGTTGAGGCTTGGTTGCGTTCTTGGTAAAGTATTCGCTAATGTTGCGGTCGTTAACGTCTCGCATGGCCTGCTCTGCCTGACGGCTTGCTTTTTCTAAACGCGTTTAGAAACCAAATCAAGAAGCACGGGACGCGGGAAACTGACTAGATTTACTTTGGCGGCCTCGTGTAGGAAGATCTTCCAGGTCGCTCTCAGAATCATACTGACGGACACGATCCCAATCTTCACGGCCGTCGTCGGCATAGCCCTCGCCATTGTCATCGACGACAAAATCATCCTGATTCAGACGGTTTCTGACAATCTTCTTGTACCCATCCTCGTCGACTTCATCATACAGGGCTGTGACGTCCTCTACTCGGTAGCTGTCAAATGCCTTTTTACCAGCCTCGCGAAGAGCTTTGAGTTCGGCGAGCTTGGCCCTGTGGTTGACCTTGGACATGGCGGGCCGCGATAACTGGTGCAGCCTTTAAGAAGAAGACATAAACATGGAGCAGGAGAACTGTTGTCGAGCGGAGAGACTGTGTCAGCGTTTGAGTGTTACGCAGGCTTGTCGATGGAGTTGGTGCAGAAGGGCGTGCGCACCACATTACTACTAGGAGAAACCACTTGAGAGGGCGCGTCCCTTGCGGCGCGTCGCGTTGGTGTGAGACGCGTCCCTGAGAGGCCTACTATTATTTAAAGTGCATGGTCCAGATATGGACTAGCGCAGTCTTGGACATGGAGCTGCCTAATCTGGAAAACATGTTTTTCTCTTGATCACCACCAGCTTCCCTCCCTCCTGCTTCAGAATGTTGAATTGAATAGTGCCTGCATCTCGAATCTTGCGAGACCCTTGTTGCTGTAGCTGCACTCGTCAGGAGAAGCTTTCCCATCCCTCTACCTTCACCACCGTAGATCTAGAAGCCTGTATTCGCTCGGATTTGCGTTCTTCATCTTTCAGTCAAGTCAGCTACCCCCTTGGTTAAGAACATTTCGTCTCTCTCGCCCTCCCATTACCAGTATTTAGATCCTTCATACATATCCGCCGGAATGTCTCTCTTTTTCAAAAAGCGTGACAAAGGCGACGCCCTCGACAAGAAAGACATCGCGCGGTCGACTTCATCAGAGTCCACCACCCAAACTAGCAGCTAGAGGCTGTGGAAATCTCGCCAACGTCCTTCTCCTTCAGCTGTAGGGTGCTTGGGACCTTCACGGCCTGGCCAAGACAGCCGAAAATGGTTTCGCAGCCTGCACTCTCCGCATAGTGAGCCCGGCAGCCACAATGGTGGAGTTGATCATGCAGATCATCATGGCCATGACGGCGCCACGGAACAGGCCCTTTCAGATGATGCTTCCCCCAGTAGTCAGCATTCCATTTACGCAGCTCTTCTCACAAAATACTGACTGCGCGCATTAGTTCCTACCCGCCAGTTTCGCCGTCGAAAAAGTCTCGGGGAGCTTGTTCATAGCATCAAAATCAAATACTCGCGAGAGAAGATGGCAAAGGATTCGGACCCAGACGCCCGCGACCCTGACCGAGCTGATACAAACACGCCAGCCGCAGCATCCACAGGCTCTCAATCTATGCTGTACCAAAGAGCCATTCAAAACCGCTACTGCCTTCCGGTTCCCGTCCCTGAGCGCTCTGCTTCCATGGCCTATGAAAGCGTACTTCTTCCTTCTGTATCTTCCACCCCTCCAAGGCTTGATGCTCTACCTGATTTTGCGCTGAATGGTTGGCAAAGATCATCTACCTTCCGTGACGGGCTTGAGAAAGCTGTCAATGATATCAATACCAAATATGGAGATTCCACCAAAACATTGGTTAATTCAACCTCCTCCACAAACTCTGTTGCAGTTCTCGAGAAGAATCTTCCAAAACCCAGATATATGGTACCAATTTATGGTGGCACACCCAATGCTCGGCCAGTCATTGGCGAGCTTTGGACTGCACTGAAGTCCCAGGAGGAAACTGTGAAAGCATCTACGACACTCGAGGACGATCCGAAACAGAACAATGACAATAGTGTGTCTCCTTTCCACGGTTCTCAGAAAATCGATACTGAACCCAACGAATCTGGAACCGATAGTCTCGCCGTCATGGAGACAGGAGATGGTGCAAATGAGTCGACAAGTCAGTCCGCCGCCGCCCCTGGATCTCAAAGCAACATCTTCATTGCGAAGGTTACAGGCGAGTCCACTGACGCCAGCTTGAAGGAAAGCAACTCCGGCTCCGACGATATCGAGTCCGATAATTCTCGAGCGGAACCCGATGTCAAGTGTCAAGACAAGCCTCCTGCTGGTCACACTGAAGCTGCCCCGGCACTCGAGTCAATTGACGAGGATACCCTGCACTCGAAAGAGGCTGACAGCGCGTCTGCTCTATCGCAGAGCACGTCATGCGATCAATTCTCCGCCGCGACCAAGGAAAGTGCAATTTCCGAGGCGGATCCAGAATATGGCCCGCGGCCAACAGAAGCTACACGAGGAAGAAACTCTTCAGCACCTTCTGTGGCTGCTCTCGTAAGCAAGTTTCGACGTATGGAACAGCCACCTGAGTTTACCCACCACTCAGATGGCACTCAAGAGCAAGACGACGGCTCGGTAGAATCCAACTCGAGATTTATCCAGTCATATCGCCAGCGGTCCGAGGATACCGACAATGAAAATAGTCTACTATCGACTGTAAGCAGTGATAATGCCGGCAATGAGAGACCAAGCCTTGCGGTATTTTAGATCCAAGCGAGAGCTATTGGGGAACTTGATCGAATAGATACCAAACTTCGGTGTAAACATGCGGTAGCACTGGCCAGTTGTGGTACTGGTCTTTCCCCTGTCGCGAGGATGACAATGCGACTGAGGAATTGATTGGTATATCCTTGAGCAGTCCCTATAGCACTAAACGAATGCGTGGTAATGGGCGATTAGATAGATTCATATACAATTGCATTTATTAGCCGCTTCTTTATGCTTTTTATACATGTGGTAATAGTACGTGGCCTCGACCTCAGATAGTCAGTTCTGCTCATTGTAGTCACCTTCTCTGTTCCATGAGAGTGGCCCAAAGAGATCCATCGCTTTCAACAGCGCGATCCGTTCTAGAATTCTTTGCGTTTTCTGCGGGCAGCGAGCCTGTGTCAGCTTCCGTGTCTTCGCGCACAGGCTTGATGGAGACAAAGTCCTCATCGTGCGCCTGATCTTGCGTGACTGCCTCGATCTTGCCGAGGGAAGGAGACACCCATCTGTCAATCAACGGCCCATCCTCATTTCGCCCACCCTGCTCGTTCCGCGCGTCTTTTACCCCGCCGACTTTCTTCGTGTTCCACACAAAGTCGCCG
The DNA here is from genome assembly GCA_038367545.1 of Beauveria asiatica. Classification (NCBI taxonomy): domain Eukaryota; kingdom Fungi; phylum Ascomycota; class Sordariomycetes; order Hypocreales; family Cordycipitaceae; genus Beauveria; species Beauveria asiatica. The sequence continues at coordinate 53,180 of JAAHCF010000062.1, read as the reverse complement.
CCCTGGCGCGTCCTGCTCCTATGCTTCACGTTGCCACCGTCGACCTTGTCGTCAAGCTCCGGCATGTCTATCACAAACGGCGACTTCTTCTCCGTCTCGAGCCCCTCTTCTCTCGGCGATCCCTGCTCCGCCGCCGCCGCCTCGCTCCTCGCGCGCGCCGCCGTCGCCTTGGGATTGAGCCGGGGATGGCGCAGCTCAATGTCAGCGAAAAAGGCGTGAACGCCCTTGTTGATCTTGGCCGAGGCGATGATCATGTCGCGGTTGTTGTTGCCCGGTAGCATCTTCTCCTCGACGACCTTGGAAAAGGCGCCGACCATCATGCGGCCGAGGGCGATGACCTCTTTTTGATTATTGTAGAGCAAGCTCGCGGCTTGTTTGTCGCTTCCGGATGAAATGGCAGCGACGTCCTCGCTCTTGAAGTGCCTGTTATACAGCTCGATGTAGGGGTGCCAGAGCTCGGCGAGGGCGGTCGCGATTTGCCGCCCATACGCGGCCTTGGCGCCGACCTGATCGCCGGTGCTGGCGCGTCCGCGGAAGGCGGCGTGGCTGACGAGCGCAACGCGGAGGTAGAGGCGCATGGTGTGCATATCTGGAGTCGGGGCGAGGCGGGCCTGCATGCTGTGCAAGATGCGCGTAGCGTGCGTCATGACGTTCGGATTGATATTGTCGCGGACGCAGGCCTCCATGGCGATGCCAAACGAGCGTGCCTGAACGTCGATGCCCGTTGCGGGTAGCGTGTCAACGATTTGCGCGGCCTGCGCGCTCGATTTGGACGTTTTGAGTACGCCAATCATGCGTAGCCAATCGTCGTTGTCGGGCACCAGCTTCCTGTCGTGCACGAGCAGATTCCAGTACGGCGCAGCGGCGCTCGTCTGCCGCGCCGTGAGCAGCGTGGTGAGGATGAGCGCCAGCGTGTTTGGGCCAGGCTCGACGAAGCCGCCGCGTCGGCGCGAGTGTAGCACCACGTCTGCTTCTGCAGATTCCTGGGAGGCGGCAGAGGAGGGCTTGCTATCTTTGGTGACGAGGTTGGGAATGTTCATGGTTTGCTCTAGGAGATCCAGAACGAGGAGCTTCTCCTTGCGTTCCTTGGAGAGGAGCTGTAGGCGGCCCATGGTGCACACGAGCGCCTCGTCGAGCTTGAGCTTGCCGTTCTGCCACTTGTCCAGAACCTCGACCCAGATACTCTTGCTACGGGCAAGCATCTTGTCAATGTTAGCCCGTTTTGTCACCTTATCGAGATCGCTATACTCGCGCCACATGTACTGGCGCATGCCGTTGAAGATGATACCGTATGTGGCGGTGGTCGGCGCGAGCCCCAGTGTCTCCAGCTCGCCCGCGACGATGAAGAGCTGGTCAATGTCGTAGGCGCGCGCGCAGACGCTGAGCACAGCGTTGAGATGAATTGTGTTTGGCTGCAGCCGGCGGTCGTTTTTTAGCTGGCTAAAGAGCTTGACGGCTTCGGAGACGGCGTTTTTGGGGTGATCTGATTTGGCGAGGCCGCGGAACATGATGGTATACGTCTGGGCGTTGGGGAATTGTGCGCGCTTCTTCATCTGAATTTGAGATGGATTAATTAGCGAGAGAACTTTCGGCAAAATAATTGCAGAATGTAGCCATTGAAAACTTCCTTACATTATTGAAGGTAGCCACAGCCCTCTTTATTTGCTGCTTCTTCAGTAGCCAGTCAATGAGATGGTTCCAAGATACCACTGTAGCTAACTTCTTGCTCGCAAGCTCAACTGTCTTCAGCGCATCGTCGAATCTGTCTTTGGCAAGCAAGTCTTCAATGTATTTGCCCAGGACCCAGGGATCGCTGATATATTCGAGCTGCTTCTCAACCGCCCTGATCGAGGCTTTTTCGCTCTTCTTGGCGGCGAATGGCTCAAGTGGCTCGGATGCGAATGTCTCTGCGTCTGCAGAGGCATACCGACGTCCTGCCACGAAGATTGCGGGCTGTATCATTCGCGGTGCACGCGCCGCTGCCCTGAGCAGGACCCGACGCAGGCCGGCCGCGGCACCAAGCACACGAACGGACATTGAGGTTGGACGAAAGAGCCTTAAACGAGGCGCATGGACGAAGGCGTTTTCCTGTCGGGTTATAAATTGAAGAAGTGGACATTCGGTCCGGCAGAGACAGGGCTGGTTCAATTGTTGACTCAGATGAGCGGTTGATTGTGTATGTTGAGATGACCCCTAGAACTTTTTTCCCTACCCGCCTGTCATACTTTGGAGGCGGCGCCACGATAAGATAAGGCTGTGCGACAGACGCGCCACGCCCCTAACAAAAAGTTAATGCTTTTGCTTACCCGCCGTCACAGCAGTTCAAAACTACGAAGTCGAGCGATAGATTACTTTCCGGATAGACAACAATTGCTTTCACTCTCTCCCGACCTACTTTTGCTGCTACGCAGTGTCTCTCGCCCGCACCATGGCTCCCGTTGCCAAGGAATTCGACAAGATTATTCAAGACGGTACTGCGCACCCTACGATCCCCATAATCACTCCTGGGCGCCCAAAAGGCCAATGACTGACCAATTATCGCTTTGAAAAACAGGACGCGAGCGCAAGAAGAATGAAGCGCTCGCCAGCAAGATCTTTTCCAAGGGTCGCCGCCAGAGCGCGCCACCCAAGCTCAAGGCCGCGGCCGGACCGTCTCTCGCCAGTCGCGTAGGCGTTCGCAAGGTACGACGACCCCCCGATCTGCGTTTATCCGGTAAACAGAATAATATGACACGTTGGCTGACCAATGGCGACCCTGAGCAACGTATAGATTCCACAGCGCGCCATCACCTCGGGCCGTCGGGCCAGCGTCCCCAGTGGCAACGTCCACGGCGAATGGACGCACGACCTACATCACACTGTCCGCGGCGGCGCGGTTGCTACAGCCCTCGGCTCGCGCGTGACGCTGCCCGGCGGCCAGAACATGTCCAAGCGGGCCGCGACGCGCCAGGCCAAGATGGCCGCTGCCGCCGCCGACGCCATGGACATTGACAACTTCGGCCCCGGCAACAACAATAGCAGGAACAAGGTGGCCGCTGCGGCGCGCAGCCAGGTCAATGTGCGCGCGGCAGCGGCGGTGGCGCCGCAACAGCAGCATGGTATCTCGATCCGCGGCATCGCGGGCCCATACGCTATCATGGGACAGAATTTCGCGCCGGGCACGACGCCGGCCGACGTCGAGAGCGCCATGACGCCAATTGGCGGCGAAATGATCCGCTGCGAGGTCGTCAAAACGCAGCCGTTTCTCATGATGGAGATGGTGTTTGCATCCAGAGAGGGCGCGGAGCGCGTCATCGATACGTTCAACGACAAGACGGTGCGCACCCCCCCTTTAAACCAGGCAGGTGTTCCTGTTCATCATGCTGACAGTAAATTATATATAGGCCGATGGTCGCATCCTCAAAGTATATCCCAAGGTCGGCGGCTACCAGCACAACGTCGGTAGCAGCACAGGACAGCAGCAAAGACTTTCGAAAGGAGGCAGGCTGCAGCGCAACGAACACGTCGTGGACGGCACTATGGGCTTCGCGGGTGGCGATCTGATGCAGAGCGTTGCCGGCCACAACAGCAAGCAAAGCGGTGATCTATTTAGCGACAAAATGATTGCTGGCGGGAGGCGTGCCGGCCGCGGTGGCCGTCGGGGAGGACGCATTTGAGCATACCATCGCTTCATGGCTGCCGAAGAGATACGCTCTTGATTCGCCTCTGAATGTGTAGGTATGGCTGGTGAGGAATACATGTAGTTACTTTTCTTTTGTCATTGGCGCATGGGACTTGATCTTTTTTTCTTCTTCTCGGAAAACCTTCATGGAACATTGGCGTTGTATTTAGATAAAGAGAACTCACTATTCGAGATCTAGCAGAGCACAACAGAGCTATCCAGTCAACACATGTAAAAGCCCAACAAATGATCACACAATGCTGTACGTCTGAAGCTTCCAACACGCGGGGACACGGCAGTCAGAAAAGGTGTTTGAAGCGTTTATCCTCTCCCCATTGCGACGAAAGTATGCTATACGCTATGAAAGCCCATCATTGGCATGTTTTGCCTGACAGAAATACAAAAGAAAATGACTTTAAAACCGTCACAAATAAACGAGGTAATCATCTCCCGTTTTGAATCCAGCTTGCATCCATCTCCTGTACCTTCATCCCATAACCGATCCCCACCATCATAATGAACCAATAATTGCTCCCTCGTCCATGGCCCTTTTACCAAGTTGCCACATCAAAAAAATCATACTAGCGGTGAAGACTCAAGAAAAGGTACGGATTCTACAGTAGAATCGTACAGGGCAGGCAGACATATACTATCTTTTATCGCCGTCGCTCAGCGAATTTGTGTGAACTTTCATAGTTAAGTATTTGCATCGGTCGAACAGCAGGCAACGAGTGATAGTAATCATGCAAAGGACCGACGCAGACTCCAAAGTTATCGCATATACGGACGGCCATGCGCAAGTCAACTTCGTCTTTTGTCTCTGCTGCTGAGAAGCGCTACAGCTGACACTTGCTGCCGGCAAAAGAGCGCAAGCCATGATACTTTTGCAGGTTGCTCGAGTCGCACAGCACAAATATGGGGCGAATCTCGGCGTGGAAGACCCGGGTTCGTGGCTGTCTTGTATCCAAGATTCGATGACAGGGGACGTTCGAGAACCAGCATTGTCTTGTTCAAAGTTGTGCAGAAACCTCCCTCGTTCCAACGTCGTTGTTCTTTTCAATGCCATGGATTCTGGCCGCCGGTGTAACCTTCTTCTAAGGTTCTTTCCTCTAAATTGCGAATGAAGTCGCGGTTGCTCCGCCCTTGCTGCACTCGACTGCCGCGGCGACCGCTGCGAGGCGCATTGTCGGCACCGGGCATCATCTCGCCGGGTGGAGGGTAATAGGCAGGGCTTGGCTGCAAGCGGATTGGTTGCGTGGGGTCCAAGTGGCTGGCAACGCGCTGGATGGCAGCGGGGATGCCGCTCTGCTGCTGCTCCATGGTCGAAGCACGCTGTCTGTTAGTCCGCATGCCTCCTTGAGGATATATACTTTGCTGTGAAACATTTCCGTAAGGTCCCGGGGCCAGCTGCTGTGGTTGTGGAGGTTGCTGAATGACCATCGGGTTGTACTGGGGCCCTTGCGCAGCATAGGCCGGCGCTACATTGCCATGTGTAGCTGGCCCTGGGGCATACATAGGATTGTTTCCGTAGATCGGGGCTTGCTGATGGCCGGCCTGTGCATAATTTCCAGGCGGCATGTTGGCGTAGGCTGACCCTTGCACCGCCGAGTTGGCCTGAGCCTGGGCTTGAGCTTGGGCCTGAGCCGCCTGCGCGCGTTGTTTACTGAGTGCCTCAGCTTGCTGTTGTTGGTGCGTCCCTGGTGCTGGCGATCTGTTCAGTGAACTAGACTTCAGATTCATCGGCGGCACAAAAGGGCCAGTGAACTTTTGTTGCGTAATGAAAGGGTGTAGCTTGGCCTGTTGTGGCGACCATCGCTCGAGAGGATTGATGCTAAGCAAGCCTCGTACAAAGTCGATAAAAGCAATTCGATTATTCATTTCTGTTCATGTTAGTTTTGAAGTGAATTATTAAAATCCAAGTTCGACTGACCTCGATCGATCTCGCTCTGCTTCATGTTTTTTCTCGGCATTGGGTAGGACTTGATAATCTCGGGTAGTGTGCTGGCCTGGAAATACTTCTTGCTAGGCTGTTCCTTGGTGTTTCGTTCTCGCGCATACTGTTCCATGCTCTTCAGTTGGTAGGTACGGCGACCGAACTCGTCTTGACGCTTCTCGAAGAAATCGCCGGACTGCTTGCCCATTTCCAACATCCAGCCAGGAGGGTTTCCGAGCATCTCCACAATGCGAGAGACTTGGTTGTATTCGGAAGAGCCGGGGAACAATGGCAGGCCGAGGAAAAGTTCGACGAGAATGCAGCCCAAAGACCATATGTCGATAGCTGACGAGTATGGTAGGCCAAGAAGAACCTCGGGGCATCGATAGAATCTCGATTGAATATATGTATAGACCGTTTGTCGTTCGTCGCAGGCAGAACCAAAATCGATGATCTTGATGATTGGGCTCTCCAAATTCTTGAGCAAAATGTTTTCGGGTTTCAGGTCACAATGAATAAGTCGAGCCTTGTTGAGGAGAGCAAGACCGTTGAGCAGCTGCTGGGCAAAGACTCTGACAAGAGTCGTACTGAGGCCGCGGAATTGATTCTGCTTGATGAGTTCGTACAAGTTGACGCTGAGCAGTTCAAAGACGAGGCAAAGATGCTGACGATGGATGAAAGTATCCTTTAGTCGCAGAAGGTGATGATCATCGTTTTTATCGAGTTTGGTGTTGAGCTAAAGGCTAATTAGTTTCGTGACGAGACTGAAAGTGAGAGTGGCTAACCAAATCGAGGACCGAGACTTCCATCATGCTCTGGTTAAAGTAGGCCGTTCTGTTCTTGATGACCTTAACAGCGACGACTTCTTGGGTCTTGAGATTCTGACATTTCACGACCTGCCCAAATGTTCCCTGGCCGAGGACATCAAGTATAAGGTAACGGTTCCTGTAATCAGGTTAGGAACGTGAGGCCATGGAAGGTAAACTTGGAAGCAAACATACTTGTGGCCCGCTTCCTCGGAGCCCAGAATATCATTGACGTAAAGAATGTAATCACTGTCTTCGTTGTCATATCCATCGTTCTTTAAGCCCTTGCTGGGCTTCGTCAAGACTCTGCGGGGGTTTCGTGACGTTTCGTACTTGAAGCTCGGATTGCAGATTCGATAAGTTGCGGGGAGGTGGGCTGTAAGAGCTTGGAGAGGCTATAAGTAGATTAGCATGGCGATTGCCCACCAGAATGATCGAGGGGCTGTAACGTACGCTGATAAAGCCACCTTCGGGGTTTGCGCGTCGAAAGGCTGGTTGGCGGTTGTTCTTTGGCTGAAGATCCGAGACTGCGCGCAGCTTGCGAAACTCGGGGACACGCTTTACAGTCGGGACCGTGGGTCGCTGCGGTGACTTGGAGTTGAAAGTGCCGTCAAGATGAGCGACCGTGGCGGAAGGGTAGCCATCAGTGCCGCTGGGACCATACGGCGACATGGGGGGGAGCTGCGCGTTTTGCGGACGGCCGGCGTAGTAGGGGCTCTGGGGATATTCAGAGGCGCCAGCAGGAGACTGTGTCTGGGATGGAGGGCCAGCAAATTGGCTCTGCTTAGCCGCCCCGTAGGGCGAGGTTGGCGAAAGCGTCTCCATGGGCGAGTAGCGCTGAGCGGCCGACGAGGGTTGGTCGTGAGGTGAGTGCAGGGTGGCGGTACGACCACCCGACATGTGCGGCTGATGATGAGGCCTCATGGCATACTTGATGCCGGCATGGGAGTCGATGGCGTCGCGCATGGCAACGTCGCCGTTTCCGTCGCGAGGCTGGCCAGCGACCATGGGGGAGACGGCCGGATTCCCGTGGTGGGCGGCAGGAGCAGCAGCAACAGCGGCGGGGACGGCGGCGGCGGGATGATAATGATCGTAGGCGTAGCCGGTAGGTGGCGGGTGCTGCTGCTGGGCAGCAGAAGGCGGAGACATGTGCGCGGTGCCATTGTGACGGCGCGAGGAAGCCCCGGCCGGGTCGTGATACTGCTGCCAGTTGGGATCCATCGTTCAGGCTCGGGTGGGCGGGCAATGGCCGGCGACAGAAGCGGTAGGCGTGATTCGACAGTCAATGAAGCATTCGCGAGTTCGCCGTGGTGCTGCTCTGCTGTGGATTGGACGAGGGCCGATTCGTGGGTTGATGTGGCGTGTATGGGCTTTGGCGGTTGTGCTGACCTTTGAGCCCAGCCAGCCAGACAGCAAAGCCACGCACCGAGCAACAGGCAAGGTTTCCGCCCGGGAACACGAGCAAGGAAAACAGGGCCGGTGGGCAGCGAATACGGCACAATGCGCTGGACGGTGCTTGAGCAGCGGAAAGGGACAAGACAAGACGGGCTTGAGAAAAGGAAGCAAAGCCGTCGGCAAGGACCTGCCTGGGAGGATGGGTTTGGAGAGAGAGAGAGAGACGGCAGTGAGGGAAGCTGGGGGCGAAAGCTGTATAATGGCGCGCGTCAAAAGGCGGCGTGGGGTTGTGTTGGTGAGTTGTGGTGGTTTGAGCACGGTACATGCGATGCCGGCGGCCGACAGTGGCTGGTAGAGGTACCTCGACAGGAGGATGGCACTTCTTATTACGACGAAGACGGCTGGGGAGCTTTGGCGCCTTTTCGGGGGCTGTTGATAAGTTGGTGGTGATGCATGGCATGCCTATAACTAGGTATCAATAGGTACGCTCGTTGGATCAAATAAAACAAACATCGTTAAAACTAATTATTCATTGGCTTTCCGTCTTCTTCTCCCGCGTCTTCTTCTCATTCTCACGTCCAAGGCTAGCCAGGTCTGTTCGTGCATAAACAAGTGAGCGAGCTCTTGCGCGGCCTGCATCAGGTTTAGTGGCTGCCACTGCCACCTGTGGATGCCCCCCCGTCTTGTGTTACTTTCACAGCGGCGCAGCTCTGCTTGGCTCGGCCCAGCCGCCCACGGCCCTCCCTGGAACAAATGCAGTCTCTAATCACAGAAAGCCCTTTCCATCCAGAACTCCTCTCACTTCTTCCATTCACCATAGAAACAAGCAGGCCCGCAAGGCCCCAGGCAACAAGTCGCGGCTCTGGCAAAGCAGTGGGTGTAGGTACTTACCTAGGGAAATACCTACCACCTAGTTACTTAGTTGGAGGTACCTAAGGTACGTGGGAGGGGGCTGTTTCTGACATGCCTGAGGATGAGTCTTTGTAAATAACATATTTCAAGGCATTTTATGATGAATTTGGACTTATCAGTTGTGATGTTAAAGTTTTTAAACATATATCCTAAAAGCGTGATTTCCTCAATATGGCCTGAAAAAGATGCAGACGTAATAACTTTGTCGGAGACACTCTTAGGAAACAACCCCTCCCACCCCTCCCCCCGGAAGCATCCTTGGTTGTAGCTTGGCAAGCCACGCCAGACAGAACTCTTGTTGCCATCGCATTGCAAAGAGCGCGAGAATTTCATTGTACCAATGTCCTGCTCTGCGTCTCCTTCTTGAAATCATGTGGCGGACTGTCAAAGTTCGACCTCATAGTGCTGCCAACCCGATGGCTGCCCAATCACGACTGGGGCCATGGAGAGGGGCCTCTGCTTCTTCACCTTTTACACGGCGTTGTACTTTTGAAAGAACTGCTGCAAAATCCTTCCATGAACCTAGGCAAACTGGGTAATATAACTATCAACATCAAATGTGCATGGTTCCATTTCAAAAGCAGAGCCGTCGTCTTGGAACCTACCATAGAGAGGTTGGAAGCCCATTGCATCTCTTCGGCGTTGCCTGGGCCGCCGATCATCTCAAGTTGTAAGCAAACATATTGTAATTATTAATCAATAAAGGCCATAAAACCTGTGTGCAGACGCCCGATGATATGCTCTCTGCCGTTGCTGACCAAGTCGCCACCAGTGTGTACGTACGTGATGGATTTATGGACTATCAGTAGGCGTAACACCTAGCACAGCACACAGTCGGAGGAGAAAAGAAAAAGTGCAAGAGATAGAGCCAGATAGGACGAGAATGAGAGAAGCAAGCCAACATACACGCCATCGCGAATTTGAAATAGATATTTCCCATCTTCAAGATGGTACTCACTCTGATTCCTCAAGATACCTACCTGTGTAGGAACGGAACAAGTCAAGGCTTGTTCCGTAGGCTCGTTTGCAGCGAACCCTGGACAAGATGTAACCACCGCAAGACGAAAAACAAACTAAGATTTTAGTCTTTATGCATAGAGTTAGATGACTGTATTTAGTTTTGCCAATGAGCCCGCCGAAGTACTCTATCGTACTCAGTGCTCCATCACTCGAGCGTTCGCAACCCACCATGTGTATTCACAAGACGGCATAATTCCGCCACCACCACTCTCACCACCATCAAGAAAGATCGCTCCATGCGGTATGCACTGCATGACATGTTGTTGCGGCATATCAAGCAAGAATCCCATCTGGCATGCAAATTTCGTTAAAGGGTATCCAGAAACGTCATCAAAAACAAGATGATGCTTGTAAAACGAAAGGAAAACAAGGTACCAAAACTTTTCGCCAGCTTTTGAACCCAATTTATCGGGAAAACTTGAAAAAGAGAGAATGGAAAATCGCAGACTCTGACGCAGATGCTTTACGCTGCAGCCACTTCAAAAAAAAAAGACATCAAGGCGAAGACGAGGGTATCTAGGTAAAGAGGAGGGGAAAACGAGACCAAGATACACACGCTTCCCATAGAAAGCAAAGAAATTTGAATGAGTATGAAGAAATAAGAGAGGAGAATGAACAAAACAGAAAAAAGCATTCAACGTCCAAAAAGCCATCATGATTTCCACGGCAGACTATGCGAGGGTGGAAATGTGAGAAAATAGGATATCGGAGATGGAAAACAACAGGAAAAAATTGCGTCACGACCTATACCCCCATGTTTCTGTGCACTCATTGCGATGTTCTGCTTACCGCACGACGCATCGCTGAAAGCTTTTTGTATCTTCACTTATATTTCAAGACTGGTAGCCCGCAAACTGACCAGGAGGCTGTGTCCACTGGCCACCATTGGGAGGCTGACCACGGCTGTAGCCACCAGCGCTCTGTGGAGGCGCGTTGTAACTCATGGGAGATCCAGCAAAGCCACCAGGGGAGCCTGTCTGAGCGGCTGGGTAGTTTCCTGGTTGACCACCGTACTGGGCTGCTGATGATATCGCATCAGCACTGCACTGTGAGTTTAGGTTTTGGGGGTACTCACCACCGTACTGAGCATAGTAAGAGCCGGGAAAACCAGGGCCTTGGGCGCTCTGAGGGCTGTAGGGCTGGGAAGGGTCAAACCCCTGATTGGGAGTCTTGTCCTTACCCCACTGATTACGTTTTAGCAAAAATGGCGACGAGACCGTCATGTGTATTGACTTACGCTGCACTTGAGCGGCCGTCCATTAACATTGTATCCGTTCATTTGGCAGATGGCCATAGAGGCGTTCTCGTGAGTATCCATCTTGATAAAGGCAAACCCGCGGTCTGCCTGGAAGCGAGATTCGACAACAAAGCCAAAGTTCTGAAACAGAGGGACAACGTCGTTGGGGGTGGTATACGGCGTCAAGTTGCCAACATAGACGGTCGTCTGCCAGTTAGGCGTCTGTGCCAGAATGACGTCGTAGCTACCAACACCATGGGTGGGAAACTGATGGTGGCCAAAGGGGGTAGTGGGTGTCAGGCCCATAGCCTGCATCGCCTGCTGCTGAGCCATAGATGGCTGTCCCTTTTGATTGGCCCAGTTGCAACGGATGGCGCGAGAACCGAGCCATTCACCGTCCATGGAGCTCAAAGCCTTTTCGGCTTCGGGCCGGTCACGGAAGGCAACGAAGCCGTAGCCACGGGAACGGCCCGTCTTCATGTCCCACATGACACGAGCCTCGGAAACGGAACCGAAGGCGGAGAAGGCCTGGGTGAGAATATCATCATTGACTTCGTTAGAGAGATCACCGACGAAAATGTGAAAATGGCCGGATGTATCTTCCTTGCCAGAGCTGTTGGCCTGATAGGCCCAGTTGACGCGGATTTCCTACTTCGGGTTAGACGCTCCGCGCTACACATTGATGCTCTTGGCTTTTACGTACTGACTGATGAACTCGGCGTCCGTTCAGCGTCTGCATGGCACGATCAGCTGCACCAGGATCGTCGTACTCGACGAAACCATAATTGAAGCCCTTGGCCTATTGTAAGTGAAACAGTTAGCGTTAACTAGTATCAGGGCGGAGATGGTATAGTTTACATTCTTGTCAGGGATAATCTTGACATTCTGAACATGACCAGTGGTCTCGAATATCTGGCGCAAGACGTCTTCGGTGACTCGCTGGTCAAGACCACCGACGTAGAGAGCGCGCTTGTTAGGCTCGGGAGCAGCTCGTCGGAATCCACCAGGGCTCGTAGGCGACAAGATACCACTGTTCTCACCCATAGGAGAGGTGATGGCAGTGGGGAGAGGATTGTTGTTGGCAGGAATATGCAGAGGAGGAGGGGCCATGGCATTGCCAGAGCCATTCTGGGAAGGCGCAGAGGCGGGGGGTGCGGCCGAAGTGTCAGTCATTTTGGTGATGGATATTTATTGGTCGATGTTCCGAATCGTAATTGGGATGGAGGAGCGACTAAAGTCGATGCTGTTGGAAGGACGGCAGAGTGTGACGGTGCAGTATCCGCCGAGTTGGGCGTCTAATTAAAATATCGGTGACGGGGAGAGGGGCAGCCAGCGTCAGGACGAGATATCAATGCCCAACGCAGACAGGGAGAGGCGCGAAAACACAGAGATTGTCAGATCGCTAGCACAGGAAGGAGTAAATGCAGGAAACAAGAAGAGGTTTTGAAGGGTTAAAGCGAGCAGAATTCCCTGAGAAAGGGGCGCGGAACGGAAAAGTCGAAAGGTTCGGGGGGGCGTGATGCTGTGAAGAGATGGGTGAACGACGAAGAGGAGAACTTAGAAGCCAGACGCAAAGAAACGATACAATAAGAACGGAAGCCAGGCAGACAAGGATCCCGAGAAATCTGAACAACCGATCCCAGCGTGAGTCGGACCAAACACGCGCTGCTCGAATTAAAAAAAAAACAGTTCGTTTTCGTGGTGACTGGTGATGTGACGGGGCAGATGGGAAGCCAGCAGCAAAGTGGGAGAATAATTAAAGGGCACCCCGAAGAAGCTAGTGTTATTTCCACGGTGGAGAGGCCGCTGTGATGACAGGAAGCACACAGAGCGTCCGCTGCATACCTACCCTTAGTCAGCCGGTTTCGAGACAGGCCAAATTTCTGCTTTTTCAACGCGTACGAGTAAACTGCCATATCTTGTCAACCATAGCCTTATCGAGTGAATAGCGGGCGGTTGCGCGTGAACTCGTCCAAGAACAGTATGAGATGTGAGACAACAGGCGAGTATCTCCGTATACGAATGGGGTCAATCCTGAATCATGATCATTACCGAGATCAAATTGATTTGATGAAAGTCAGCAGTACAACAAACAATTCAGCACTTCTAAGAATTTTACTCGATATCGCTGCAAATCGGCCAATAAGCGAAAGTGTCTCTGTCCCTGGCTCAAAGTCAGCTGATCGCCGAAGACCATGGCAGTACTGCTGTTCGAGCAGCCTCGTACTGCCCATCAGGTCAATCCTGTACAGCGTGTCATCACTAGTTAGCACTTGTGCCCTGTACATGAACCCCTAAAACGGATATCGGTGTGGCAATATTGCAGATCGGATGCATCCCGCTCCTCGCGGATGCCAATGTCGTGTAATATAGCGGTGCTACGGTACTCCTCGAATGTGAGGCCATCCATGCAAAAGGCTATCGCGAATTGGGTTTGTTAAGCCATCAGCATACCGGAACTTGCGTGCCCCGGGGGGGTGGGGGTGCGTGTGTGGCATAATACTCAGTAGGTAGGTATGGATAGTTACTCACTCGACCACAGGCAGACCTAGACAGGCTTTCCCGACTGTGAGGGCTTGTTCCCCTCCGTACCTATCACTGATCAGCCGTAGACTCAAGTATCAAACGGATTTGAAATCAGTCTCGGGATGTAGCCTTTGCAGAGAATGAAAATGTCGAGGCCACATCCGAACCTAGGCGGTTTGACATGTCTCCGCGTTTATCAACTCGATTGCTACATTTCTACATTGAATTTCGAAAACGTAACTATGTAGTAATGATAAAGAGGTACAGGAACTCCACGGGCCAGGAAGGCATCGTGACAAGCTACTCGAGGTTGTTTGCCACCTGTACTCCTCTCCTGTGTCTGCCCCAATACTGCTACCATCCTTTCCTGCAGACGCTCGGCTCTCTAGTCGAGTCGAGTGATGAGTCTAGATAAAGACTTCACAATGCAGTCTCGCCGCAATCCTTGGTGCTATTTATCATTATAGCGAATTTTGCAATGCCAATCTCCACAAGTGATGGGGTGGCTTTGGGGCGCTAAATCCTACGAGGCTCCTCCCAAGAGAGCCACCTAAAATAATAAAAATAACACGTTCCGGGCGCTGGCATCATTGCCAGACACGCCTATCGCTGCGCGCTCCCAGCCAGAGCTGGCGATCTTTGCGGCGTGGTGCGTCAGCGCACCCTTTTTCCCTACTAGCAGGTAGAGGTAACTACCTAGGTAGTAAATAGTTACGCTTTCAAGAATTTGGCTGGCTCCTGACTTTTTATCCACGACCGCCTTTGCGATTTTTTCTCTTCTACCCTTCTGTTCCATTCCTGTACGCTTGTTCACGTCTACTGTAACGCCTGCCATGATTTGTCGGCCTTAATCGCCCTTATTTTTCTTCGCTATTCCGGTGTTGCTCTCCTGTCGATCGTTTCAGTGCTGCTCCAGCGGGCCGTCCGCCTCAATTCCTTCTTAGCTGGCCTCGACGACGACGCCAGAATTCCTGACCAACACGCATGCAAAGATCGCCAAGAGTCGCTCTTCCCGCTTCGCAGCCAACTCTTCAATCCTGCGACCCGCACCAATGGAAAAGTTTCCCGAATTGGACACGTCGCAGGCCGTCAACGGTGTGCGCTCGCCTAGCCCCTACAAGTCGCCGTCTGGATACTCCAACGGGAGCGCATCCCTTTCAGACCGCGGAACCGCCTCGTCTTCCACCAAGAGAGAAAACGGCCACCAGCTCCTCCCGCCGCCCGGCCTGGGCATATGGACCCATTCGAATGGTGCCGCTCGCGGCCATGCGCGGCAAAAGAGTCTCAGTGACGCGTTTCGCACGATTCGCACTAGGAATGGCAGCTTCAGCCAAAATGCTCACGAGATCGCTGATGCGCTCAAGGCGCCCGTATCCCCCAAGCTTATTGTACGGCTATCCCGACCAGAACAAGACGCACGCATCTCTTGCTCGCTTCTATGCTAATTGACATGCAGATCCTCTGCATAACATGGTACATGTCATCTGCACTCACCAACACCTCGTCCAAATCGATACTGAACGCCTTCAACATGCCTGCGACGCTCACCCTGGTGCAGTTTGCCTTCGTCTCCAGTCTTTGCATATGCATGGCATGGCTCGCCACCATCTTTCCCATCCTCCGAGAAAAGATATCCGCTCTCCAACATCCCATTCGGCCCCCGACTCGCGACGTGATCATGACGACCTTGCCGCTCGCGGCATTTCAGATCATTGGCCATCTTCTCAGCTCAAGCGCCACGTCACGCATTCCCGTGTCGCTTGTACACACAATCAAGGGCCTTTCTCCTCTATTTACGGTCCTGGCCTACCGATTTATTTACAATATTCGCTATCCCCAAGCGACCTATCTCTCTCTAATACCGTTGACGCTGGGCGTCATGCTAGCCTGCTCTGGGAAGCATGGCTTTGGTGGGCATCTACTTGGTGTCATTCAAGCATTTCTCGCTGCCATTGTGTTTGTTACGCAAAATATATTCTCCAAGAAATTGTTCAATGAAGCAGCCAAGGTCGAAAGCGGTGTCGTCGGTGCCCAATCCAAGAAGCTCGACAAGCTCAACCTACTGTGCTATTCATCTGGCCTGGCATTCGTGCTCACTCTACCCATTTGGTTCTTCGCCGAGGGCATCACCCTGCTAGGCGACGTTCTCCAAGACGGCGCCGTTGAGCTGAGCAACAAGCCTAATGCCTTTGACCACGGCCGCCTGACGGTCGAATTTGTCTTCAACGGCGTCTTCCACTTTGGCCAGAATATCCTCGCTTTTATCCTCCTCTCGATGGTGTCGCCCGTGACCTACTCCGTGGCCAGCCTGCTGAAGCGCGTCTTCGTCATCGTCCTCGCCATTCTCTGGTTCCGCAGCCCGATGACCCCGCTACAGGGCATCGGCATCACGTTGACCATTTTCGGTCTCTACCTGTACGACCGCACGAGCGAGAGCAATAAGGCCGACCGCAAGGCCCAAGACATGACAGATTCCCGTGCCGGGACCCCGCTGCTGCCCATCAACGAAGTTTCGGGCCGCAGCCGAAATGGTTTCGTCCCGCCGTCACGCACCATTTCGCAAGGTTACGGGTACTTTGGCCCAAGCGCTGGCGACTCCAAGAGATCCGATGACTAGACACAACGAGGGTCGTGATAGCTTTCAAAGTCGGCTTTGCTTGTCGTTTCTGCATGATCATCAGCGCATTGGCAGACAGCAGGCTTGCGCTGCCCCAATTTGGCTTCTTTTTCTCTTTTGACTGGACTGTCTGGGACCTTGTCGTCGGAAACATCTTCGTCGTGTACACATTCTTGGCGTTTATTTTGGAATTGGAAACTCCCAGGATCTTTCTTGAAAAGGAATTACCTGACAACATGTATATTTGTTTTGTGGCATATTTATACGCAGAAAAACAGGTCTAGATTGCGCAATGAGCGCCATCGAATCAAAATATAGAGAACTGATGACAAGAACTCATTTGACATGTACAGTATCTCTTGCGGCCCGAACATACTTTTTATAGGAAACAGCAATTGGGGAGAAGCGATCCGGGGTCGTTGGCCTGTCTGAACCAAGTACTTGACTCGTAAAACATGCCGCTTGCCTATTAAGTTACATGCCGTGGTCTTGCGTTCTATACGTAAATACTTTTACAGCCCTACTCTATCAGCCACTCTTCCACTTCAACCCCAATACTCCGCCCTATGCCGCGGATAGCTTCCCAGCCCACGTTAATCCTCCACTTGCCCGAGCGATCCATCATGTCGCCCCCGCCCACGCGTACCAGCAGCCGCAGGCTGACCAGCGTGGCGAGCGCCATGCCCACATCGCCGTCGACGCCTGCGGCGCCCACGGGGCAGCCGTCGTCGATCCACTCGGTGCGCGCCGCTTCAAAAATGGCCATCATGCGCTCCAGCACAAACGCGTGCGAGCCCAGGAGCTTGCGCGCAATCTTGCGGTGCTTGCTGCGGCCGGGCCCGCCGCGGGACGTCGTGCCACCGCCGCGCCGCCGCTTCCTCCCGTGGTGAAAGGTGGAAAAGAGCGTGAGGTCATGCTTGGACGGGTTATGCGAAGCGAGGTAGGCGGCGAGAAGGAGGAGGCGCGCAATTGTGGGCAACAGGGACGTGAGCTCGGCCACGTTGCCGGGCGTGGCCTTGATTGATGCTACAGGCCCGGCTGTCTTGGCTGGCGCCGCGGCGGCAGCGGCGCTGGGCCGCACAATGACGATGCTTGGGTTGAGAAGGGTCTCGTCTTGGAAGTGCACGCGCGCGGCCACGAGCAGCTTGGAGAACTCCTTTGGCGCGTGCGTCTGCACGACGATTGGCGCGGTGAACCGCGGCCACAGTGCGTGGCAGCAGTCTCTGAACGACGGCAGCGTTCGCGAGGCCGCGCGTATCAGCGAGTCGTGCACGGCGGCGCAGAACCTTGACCACAGATCGCTCGTCTCCTGCTGCGTCGTGCCCTTGACGGGCGCGGGTGGGGAGAGTGCGAGGATGCGCACGTATTCTTGCTTCGTATACGGCGGGAAGTGCAGATTGGCCGAACCGGCCGAACGCAAGAAGCCCGCAGGCGGCGAAGTGACTATTAAAATGCAAGTGAGGCATGGTATCTGGAGAATAAAAGGGCCTCGTTAGCGCATTGCGTTCCCAATAGGCCTCGTTGCCCCAACGCCCGCATTTTCTCACCGTTTCAGAAAGCCGCGCCAGCGCTGGGAGCAGTGTTGCCGGCGCATCACGTTGTTTATCTATCGAGTCGAGGACGAGAGCGAAACGCCGTCGCGGGCCGTCGCGGCCCGCGTCCTGGAGCATCTCGCCGAGCGCGACCGCGAGTTGCGCCATGGTCTCGCAGCGCTTCGGCGCCAAGTCGTGCGCCTGCAGCGCGGATGCCACGGAGCTCACGATGCGCTCATAGAGGTGCCTCACCGTTATGCACTGCGCGGCATCGATACGGGCGTGGCTGAGGAGCGCCGGCGCATTGCATTGGTCTGGAGTCGGCTCGCAGAGCTGGTCGAGAAGAGCGGCTGTCACGCAGGATTTTCCGGTGGCTTCGGTGCCGTGAATGACCAGGTTTCGGCAAGGAATCGCATCGGGCTAGGCAGGAAAAGAGTCAGCAGATTGTGCCGCGCAGTTTGCGAGAGCTCACAGGGCAATGGGGCTCGGGACCAGCAACTGACGTTGATCAAGCTGGCTAGAGACCGTATTTGGTGCTCGCGACATGGATATTGTTGGTATAGGGGAGTCAATGTCGACTCATCTGGTAGTTTGAGAAGAGTTTCCATTCTTCACAGTGTCCTTATGGGCTATGTGAAGCAATGGCCGCGTACCTAGCTTGGATTGAGTTGCTGTGGTTCAAACAGCCCCAGT
Organism: Beauveria asiatica; assembly: GCA_038367545.1. NCBI lineage: Eukaryota > Fungi > Ascomycota > Sordariomycetes > Hypocreales > Cordycipitaceae > Beauveria > Beauveria asiatica. The sequence goes on along the minus strand of JAAHCF010000062.1, from coordinate 34,848 downwards.
TAAGTTAAAGGGCTTGTCGCGCTGCACGCGTCTGGCTGGATAGGTACAAGTCAAGCTGAGTGGCAAAACTGTGCAACAAGGACTTTTCCGATGTCGTCGCAACACATAACGTCTTCAATCAATTGCATATATACGATATGCTTCTACGGTGTGTCCCTCCCTTGGCACCCAACACAAACCAGAAATGGCAGCTGGAGGCTGCGCTATTACAGTTCTTAATTCTTTAAAAAAGGCAGTGGTCATTACTATACCAAACATTTCATCCAACCTATATAGTTGGTAGTTCATCGAAAACGCCGCAACGCCAACTCAATGCACATTTAAAACAGCCTTATTTCGAAGTCCTCCCTCTCCATTGGATAGAAACCTCCATCCAGTTTTTTCTTCCAGTGCAGCCACTCCATGAACTGCACTTTTATGCCTGCGATGAGAGTGGCAGTATCCCATCTAGCTTGTAGGACGCCTTGCAAAGCGCCTCCACCGCGTGATTTTCCTGGCGTCTGGATAGATATGCGCCCATCTGCCTCATACCAGTTGCGATCAACATCTTGCTTGATGTTATCGACGAATCCCTCGACATCCAAATCTGCCATGCCTCGAGTTCGCGCACTGTCGGCTGCCACAGCGGCGAAGAATTCGTTAAATCGTTGCGGAGAGTTCCAGAACCGCCCTTGACAGAGCGAATCCTTGCTGGAGATGACGTATTGCCCAAGTGTACTGATCAGCTCGGTAATCTCGCTCCACGGTCCAGACGATATATCCTGGTTCAACGAATACTCGTAAATAGAAGGCCACAGCAGGTTGAACCCCGCAAAGAAGCTTTGGAGAGTGTGTAGTCTCACATCTGTGAGTTGTGCTTGTTCTGCAATCCATGCATCAACGCCGTTTAGAATGGTTTGTAAGAAAGATTTGACTCCGCGAAGCTCCGCGTCAGTCAGGCAATATGTCGTAGTAGATCGCTTGAGCCTGTTCCTGGCCGCCCACACGTACAAGTCCAAAAAAGGGTATGCGGCTGACTTGGTAGCAGTGGCTTCGATTATAGCCGGAAGCATCTTTCCGAGAACAAACTGAGTGATCCCACGGTCTTGAGCCATGCCTTTCTGTAGCATCTTCTTCTCCTCGTCGAGGCTGTCGGATATCAAGGCCATCTTGAAATTATTGAACAAGAAAAAGAAAAGTTGTTGAACGACGTTCGGGTCGCCTTCGCGCAGGCGCAAGCCGTACGAGACCATAGCAGCAATTTGCAGTCGAGGATCTTCAACAGATGGGGAATAGTCCTTGCTAATTTGATAGTAAAAGTTGTCCGGGGAGCGAATTTCGGAGCCATGAGTTCGAATGAGAGAGATGATGCGTCGAGCAAATGCGACGTAGGCAACATGGGCAACTGGCTGTGAGGACGTTGCCTTTAAATCTTCCTTCATCTGCTCCATAACGAGTTTCAGTGCCTTGGAGTGGACCGCAGTCAAGACTCGTCCCAGGTTCGGAGCGGCGTCACGGATTGAGCGACGCATAGTAGATATCGCAAACTCAAACAGTGTTTCGTTGCATTCGTAGTCCGGAGAGCTCGTGAGCCCGTCGTCGGCGGACGGGAGAAAATATTCACCACGCTCACGCAGTTTTTCAGCCAATTGACTCTGATATTTGAGATATCGGTTGGGTCTGACGAGCAGAAGCAACCAGAGCTCACACAAAGTAAACCCTGCGTCCGTAAAGTCGTCGATATCAGCCTTCAGCAGTGTCACCACCACCAATACGAAATACTGCCGTTGATAAAAGTCCAGCTTCTGGATAGGGCCATCGAACAGTCCGAATTTACCGCGCTTGAAGAGCTCATGCAATTTGACCAATCCACCTTTGATGAAACAAGCCGCCAGTCGAGCAGCAACGGCCACGCCTTGCTCGATGCCCCCAAAATTGCTGGACACTGCTCGGCCGTGGCTTGATGTGCCATTGAGCAGGATGCACCGAACCATGGAGAAGCATCTCTCTGAAATCTCATGATCCAACAGCAGAAGGGCGTCATCTCCTTGAACAGAGTCAAGTATATGACTTTCGCTCTGCTGGCTTTCTTCATTTTCTTTGAACTCTGCGATGTAGTCCACAAATAAGTCGAGAGTCGAAATAGCTCCTCGCAACGTCTTCCAGTTCAGTTCTGGTGGCCAGACGCCGAACTGTTTGTAAATGTGCTGGAGTTGCAAAGTATTCAGACAAAAGGTCGCTGCTTCTAAATGGGCAGCGTGCTTCATGACATTCAATGACGCAGTAATGCTAGCCTGTAGCACATCACCGACAGCTTCCTTGTTCATGAGGACCATGGAGCTAATGACATCTTCACTAATAGTATGACGTGCTTCGCTTGGCAACGCCAGAAGCTGCTGATGGATGTCCGCCGCAGCGGAATCGAATTGTTGAACCATTTTTTGGAAAAGATTGTTGCGCCAGAGATGGAATGGTTTGAATGCAGTTGACGCCTCGCCCTTCGCGACGATAAATCGAGCAATCTGGCTCCAACAACGAATATTGATCAAGCTTGCTTCCTTGTGCGAAGTCTCCGGGGCTACCAGCCGCTCGATCAATGCAGGTGATGGTCTTAATTCTGGTGGAGCGGCCCAAAAGAGAGTTGCCAAAAGATCGTGATGATTTCTGAGAGCTGCCAGGTCTCGCTCATGTACTGTCTGCTCCTTCAAATATTGGCGATTGTGGTTGGGAATAATGCGGGCAACGAGGTTGCGAATGTCCTTGATAGCATCGACAGCGCGGAGCTTCTGGATGCTAAGCGCAAGCAGTTTGAGAAAGATGTGGAAGCACTTGTCGCCTGGCTCAATTGCCAAAGAAGGCTCTCCAGCAAGTTGTTCCAGAAATCTTGGAGAAGCATTGGCTTCTTCGTTGCGCAGATGCTCCAAATTCTGCGAGCCAAAAAAGTCGAAAATGACGCCGATGATACTTCCACTGCGTCGCCATCCCCATTGTCGTACGAGATAGTGGCATCTGGTTATCAGTGCCCGGCAGTAGTTATTGAAACTGGGAGCTTGTCGCGTGTTCTCTCGGTAAATGGAAAAAATTGGTCGAAGTAGCTGTTGCACAATCATCCATCCATCGCTATGCGCTTCGTAACGCTTTCCAGGTATCAGTATGCCCGAAGAATTGAACTCGCTCAATGGCAGCACAGTAAACAAGATTTTCCATATACTTTCATATGTTCGTGCCTCAGATGCAGAGACTCGGTCCTTGGTTACGGTTGTTTGCCGTAACACGTCCCAAAAAGAGCCCCGGGGGATATGAGCGATCTCTAGGATCTGCATCACAAGTGCCCAGGAGTGAATGGCCGGGTGATCTACTCGCAACCCTTGCTCGCGGTTTCTGGTTTCGCGAAGTCGCGTGTAGGTTTCCTTGAGTTGATCCATCCCCATGAGCAGCAAATTTGACACTGACACCTCAGCCAAGCTTCGCAGGAGATCTTCCACTTGGAATTTTTCCGCCATGAGGCTACTGTCCTCAGTACAAATCATAAGAGTTGCCAGTACAAAAATGAGCAAATTGTCATACACCATAGTTGTAGTTTGGGGGCCCCTTCCTGACATTGATCCTCCGGCAATGAGACCAGACAAGCGAGTATGAAAGCTCCTGACCACATCAAGCACTCTGGTGATGAATGGCTTGACGGCTGACTGGTCTGTGAAGTTCAATGCTCTTGTTGCATACTTCGCTATGAATTTCGATGCTTCGAGTACGGTTGACTCCCCCGAGACAGTGATCCCCTCTGGCTTTTCAAGTTCTTCCACCATCAAGTCAAGCACCATGCCCAACTCGGAGGATGTCTGGGGGTTCCAATCACCCCAGAGGCAAGAATAAGTACCAAATTGGAAAGTGACTCGCGGCCGCGGACTCAGTAGCATTTCCCTCTTTACAGACTTTCGGCAATCTTCTATGATACCACTGCCGAGAAGGGTTGATTGGTGAAAGTATACTCCAGGGTCTAACGGAAAGCTTTCGAAATGTGTCGTATACACTGTGCCGTATGGGCCAAGTCCAGCAAGTTTGGCTTCTGCATTAGCCGTTTGCGGTCTTGTTTGTTCAATCTCGAAAGGGAATGAACCGGGAAGAGGATCTGCCGCGTGACTATATTGCGGTGCATCTACATCGATGCGGACGGGTTTTCGTGCCTTTTTGAGTCGCACGCGGTGCTTCTCTGCCTGTTTCCTCCTCTCAAAATCATCCTGACCGATCTTGGGGAGACTTGCAGTGGAGAGCCTGACGGTGCTGGCTTCAGTACGGACATCCGATGCGTCCACAGATGATTCTCGGTTATTCTTGAGGTAGATACCATCCAAAAACTTCTTCTGACGATGGAATATGAGAGGCGCGACTCTTCCAACATCTTCCGCTTCCAACATCGCTGGCCGTGATGGACGCAAGCTGTCTGCGGGAATTCTCTCGCTCCGTCGTGCATAGTTCGTAGACTCTAATAGGGGCAGTACACCGTCATTATTATCAGTACTTGCAATGTTTGCGGCGCTCGGAGTGTTTGGCGGAAAGCCAGATGGCAGATAGTAAGCAGATCCTCCAGTGCTAGTCTGCTTCACAAATCTTCGTGCCTTTTGAGTTGCCACTCGAAGTTGTTTGGACTTAGTGCGCGTTGCAGTTGGTTGGCCAGCAGCCCGCTCAACAAAGTGTCTCTGTGAGACCTGCTTGCGCTTGTTTTTTCTCGCTTCAGAAACATCCTGTCTTTGTGGAATGGAACCGAGCTTCCATTCATTGAGCGAGACGATGGCATCAATGTGGTCTACTCTTTCCGCTAGACGTATGATCTTTTTTGAAGGACTGCTGCGTCCCTGGTTGACTCTTGTCTTTGCTGTCCGTGCTGCGACTCTTAGGAACTGAGGCGCGTCAGGTTCGATAACGTCGAGAATACTCAGCGGCTTCGGCGTCGGCCGCGGGGCGGATCGTCTCTTTGATCCCAAGTGCCGTAGATTTCGCTCATGTCGAGGCTTCGGCTGACCACTAGGTGTAGATCTAGACCTATTAAAGGACGCAGTAATTTTTTGCTGCTTAGGCCTAGTAGTAGCGCGCTCATTCGATCTTTGTCCAATATTGGAATTTCGACTTGCATCATGGGAACGCCTTTTTGTCGGCCCACTGAACATGGTATCGATGGTATCATGCTCTATTATGAAACCTTCATCAGCTAGGTCGTCGTTGGGCCGCACTGGAATTTCATCCGGTTTTAGAAAAATTCGTGATTGACTGTGGTATGTTCTCTCAGCCGTCGCAGGCTGTGTTACAGTTTCTTCGTCATCTGAATCATCAAAGAACAATATAGAGTTCGTAGATGCTACTGCATTACTTATTGTCCTTTTTTGTGCCAGGCCGCGGCGCACCTCCTTCTCTGGTGTGCGATTTCGTTGTCGGATGTGCAGGTTTTTCTGCGCTTTGTCTCTGCTTGCCTTTTGGTCCAGTCGAAGCCAAGATGCAGGTAGAACTCCTCTTATGCGTCTTTTGTAGTCCAGTCTTTCATTGGCAGATTCATCGGTAATACTACCTTGTCGTTCTCGCGTTTCTTCCTCTTCATGCTCCTCGGCCTCCGAAGACGAGCTATCAACTATCGTCACAACAGTTTTGGTGGGAGAAACAACGACGGAGCGTCTCACGCTTGGCTGGAGGCGGGGAATCGGTGGCAACGGTCCGGCAGCTAAGCGTTTGTCAGAGGCCGCAGGAGCATCTTGTCCCCTAGAATCAACATCCATAGGGTCACTGTCCACAATGTCGTGTCTCCTTCGCTTTCGTGCAGAAGAGCCTGACGTAGTATTCGGTCGTTTTGTGGAAGGTGAGATCTGTTGCTGAGAGTTGGGCAGTAGCTCATGTAGCGCGGGCAGGTCTTGGTCGACTACACTAGTATTGTCCGTGTCGCCTTGTGAGCTCCCATGGTTGCTAGATCGTCTGTGATTGAGCCACGGCGATGTTCTGAGTGGTGAAGAGGAAGGGATGTTGTATATGCCGAAATCTCCACTCTCGTCTGTGTCATTGCCTGGCAGCAGTTGGCTCGAATTGCTCAGGTCCGGCAGAGAGTTTCCTTGGCTGTCGTCCCGAAACTCACCATCTTGGGGAATCTCGTCTCTTGCGGCCCTAGCACCAGCCACTGCCATCTTGACGGGACGCATGCCGTGTTGTCTGATGAGACTGCTGTACCGTGCGTTCTCTAGAAGATAAGGGTGTTCTTGGATAGGTTTGCGGGGTCTTAATGATCGTTCCAGCCGCACAGATTCACGCTGCAGATCATGCGCATTTTTTAGAAGACCCAAATCCGGGCTCGGTAAGGCAACGTCTTCGTTGACGGCTAGGTTGGGGCTGGAGGAGCGCGAGAGGTCCGCTAACGTCGTCGGTGCGTGGTTTTCTGAGTCGATGTATGTTCGCAAACTATCCAGGTCGTTCGGTCCTCCACCTAAGTTCTCAAGCCTGCTCCCCAACTCCTTGCCCTCAAGAAACATAGCGTCGAGCTCCGGCAATCCGTCCACGCTCTGGGCGGACGACAGAAGCGACGAGCTGAGTGAGCCATTCGGACTCGATAGCTTGTGCACAGGTTCAGCCGCTTTCTGGGAACCGAAGAATTCCCATGTTTCCTGATGGTCTATCTCTGGAATGGCGTCTGGATGCGTAGTCGTTGAATCGAGACCGGTGGCCAATTCCTGGCTGTCAAACGCATCTTCGTCCTCGGAGTCTGGCACTTCCCCCAATAGTTTCCAGTCTGCCATGGTTGATTGTCGCCTGTCATCATATATGGTCGGCTAATTGGGATCTTATGAGTTCAACTTTGGAGATATTGGATGCATCTCTCAATTCGAGAGTGGTGGAGAGATGTGACTCGGACCTCTTTACAGCCTGTTAATTTAGCAGGCTGTTACCGTGAAGACGCGCTGTGTGGTTAGAGACGCGTCTTGCGTCAGTGGCCATTTAAAGCAAGGTGCTGCGCTGGCGGGGGGGTTGCTAGCGCCAAAGAAAGCAAGGCCAGCACCCTCGTGCGGCCGTGCCTCCTTGGCCAGCAGAGACGTCTCACAACCTGCTGCTGTTCTCCCGTCTGGCTACATTCTTACCTTCGCAACACAATTTATCGAAGTTCGATTGACAATGGGTGGTGCTTTGGACAGAGCATTGCCCCTGGCATTGGCCGTCTTCTGCGGTGTCGCTGGTGGTGCGTCTTGTGGTGTCATTTCCAGTTCCAGTGAAAATTGTTCTAATTCAACCTCACAGGCTTCTACACCTTCCAGCCCATGTTGACGCCAAAGGAGCCACAGAATATTGTACAAGTGACAGCGCAATCAACCGATCCTAATGGGTAAGCAATTACGTGATTGACCCCATCCGCTCATGATTTTAACATGCTTCATCCAGAGCGGATGCCAAAGCCGATGAAACCAAAGCACGAGCTGCGAAGCCTGCATCATAGTCGTAGGCATGTGCCTAGGCAAATTATGCGGTGATTACTTGGACAGGTGGCTACTTGTATTAACAGCGTATGCCTGCACAAATTATAAAGTGTACAGTATATATTTTTGTAATTATAGACTACCACGACGCATGAGCAGTCGTAGTCGTGAGATATCGCGCGTCTGTGCTGTGTGTAATTCCAGTGCACACAGTATCTCACAGAAGAACGTAATCGTTTGGTCCGACTAGATGAAGGGCGCTTCCAGTCCGTAGAACAGCTTATCGAAATCGATAGTGTTGAGGTCCATACGGCCTTCCAATGCCTGCCATTGCTGATCCATATATGATGCTTCGGGCTCAGGAACGAAGCCTTGAAACGGCATATTCCGGCGCTGCTCCTCTCGTCCTGCAGAGTCGGGTGTCATTGGCATCGTGGCGGGTAGCGCTGTGAACATCTTGAGAGCCGGATGATTAGGCGTATGTCGCTTCAGGACTTGAACGGACAAGTCAAGAAGCTTTGCCCCCACAGGCGACTGATCTTTAGCATCATCCATGATACGCCAAGCCTCAACAAGATGCGAGTCATTGGCAGGAGTCTCTTCGGTCTGCCTTCCAATGCAAGCATTGAGAACGAGGGCAATACTGGCGAGGAACACGCTTCGAAGGATAATGACGGATCTCAATCGCGTGCTAGAAAACGGGAGGTCTTCAAGTTTCAGATGCTTCTCGGTCTGGACGATCATCCTGGCAGCTGCCATGCAAGCTTGATATGAATACGAGTACGCTTGTTCCACAGAACCTCTTGCGAGAAATGGTAAATGCAGCTTGCAGAGGTGTCTGTATATGAGAAGATTTAGCGTGTAGCGCTGGATCGTGATTTTCGGGTCACGGCGAGGATCCGACGGAGAGAGAGTGTGCATGTTTGTGCTGTCCATGGAGAAGAAGTCAGGCAGTTCTCGCAGGTAGACCCTAAATTTGGCATCCATCTCCATGACGAATTTGTGATCGGCCGGTTGTGCCTGAAAGGCATATGTGCGGTCTTTATCAAGCATATTTTGGCAAAGCTCAGCCAAACGAATGCGGTAGATCAAGGCAGATGCATCCGTTGGTTCTGTCAATGGGCGTCCGATAACAGGTTGACTATCAACAATGTCATCATCATTCACGTTCGATGGCTTGCGTACCATCATATGAAATGGATGAATAGTGAATGACCCTTCTTGAGGGAAGGCAAACTGTGTGACCATCCTGCGAAGCATTAGCTAGTTCCACGGCGGGAGACCATGACTGCGAATACATACCAGTCTGTGGCAACGAGAAACCACCATGTCCTTCTGTACATCTCGACCCGGAGACTGCCCGTGCTGGACATTTCGCGGTTGCTGGGAGCATCAACTCGGTGTAGTGACAGTTCTCGGGCCATGGTTATGGAGCGGGCATTGAGACTCCTTGCGCGGGGTGAAAGGCCTTCAATGTTGCAAAAGACATAAAAAAGGATGACCATGCCGTGAATACACTCCAAAGAGGTGTGTCCAATACGCTGCGCGTGGTCCATAACATCGAGCGCGGCTTTCACCCACCACAGCGCCTGAGCTCTGGCCTCTTCCACAGTTCCGTAAAGAAGTCGCGCATCGTCTTGAGGCGACCACGTATATGTCGAGGCAGCGCACATACTGAGGAGAAGCGTCATTAACCCGATATCCAGTGTCGTATTGCTATCAATGCAATCGTATATCTGCTCAATAGTGTCCATCAACGTCGGTACGTGTACCACATGATGGAAGTGGTTGACATCGGATATGTACTTGTGCGCGATGATGCGAGCTTCGTCGCGGCGGGGCAGCCAAATACATCTGGTCACCTCTCCCGAACCAAACGCAGGTGCAGAAGGGTCACTTTGCAGTACGAAGCTGCCCTGCTTGACAATGCGGCGCACAGGGCAAGTGCGAAAAGATATTGGATCACAAAGAGGTTCCTGTTCAAGACGCAGGCCGTTAGTGTAAGCCACAGTGCCAAAGCGTGTCTCACGTACTTGACATCCGCGGATGCAAGTTTAAGGCTAGCGGAAACCATTGCGTCACACACATACCAACATAGATTGACCTGTAAACGATCTTTCGAGCCACAGCGCATCGTCGGTCAACTTTTGAAGTTGTGGCGACATTGGCGACGCCACAGCGGAGGACTGATTTGGCGGCAGAGTTCCTGAATAGCTCGTGGGCTCTGGTTTGTTCAGCATGCCCTCCTTGTTCTGAGCAGCGATGAGCGCCTCAAGCTTTTCGAGGCGCGCCAGCAGCTCGGCATTTGGCACGTCTGCTGGCGCGACCGACTGCTCGCCTTCAGTCATTCGCAGGTCCGGCTCGGTTACGGCGACGGGAGCGTTGGCACTGGAATTAGACGCGAGACCCGATCTTGGCGCCGACGCTTGCGCCGTTCCAGGCCCATCATGTTCACAAATAACACCACGACATGTACAATTAGAGCAGGGGAAGATGCGGCTGCACCGCAGTTTGCGCTGCCTGCAGAGCTTGCATGAGATGGGCCGCTGTCTTGGCTGACGCCCCATGTTGCCCTATGGATTCTCTCACTGCCACAATGGAAACAAACTCGGTCAATACTTTTTTTTGGGCGCGGATTCGAGGAGGTGTATGAGGGAAAGGTGGAAGTGTATGAGTGAGAATCCGTGGGATCCGGAAAGTCCGCGGGTAGCCCCATGGCGTCATTGACAGATGGGCCCACCAAGGAGAGACTGCGATTGCGGCCTCTCATTTGTGATCAGTAATAAGGTATTTTAGTCCAATTGGAGGATGACACAGGCAGGGCGACCAGAAAAAGCTATGGACAATCTTGATGACAGGCCATATCCAAAAGGACCCGAAGAGACTCATGCAAAAGAATAGAGACCTTGAGACCACAAATAAGGGATAGACCGCAGCCACAGAATCGTACGGATACCGTACTGTCAACGAGTGTGAACCCAGCGGTTTGCAGCATAACAGGTGTCAAATGTAGAGGGTCACGGGACCACACAATAGGACGAGGTACCTATAATAGGGGTCAATTAGTATAAGAGAAGAGGTACCTTCTTCTATAAAGGTATCTTTTAAAGCTCTAATATTATAACTTCTTTTACTTTTTAATTAATATTATTTTTATATTTAATTATTATTTTTTAATAATTAATTAATTTAATTTTAATTATTTTATAATAATATAAAAGTAAGCTAAGTAAAGAAATAGAATTATAAAAAGTAAAAGATAAAAAAAAGTATATTTTATAAACTTTTAAGACTAAAGTTTAATAAGCTTTTATTTTTTTAGTAATATTTTCTTTATATATAACTTCTTATATATAAAATTATAACTTAACTTTAACTTTTTATTAAGTTAATATTAAGTCTTTTTTAAGTTTTTATTTTTATTTAAATAAAATCTTTTTTTTATTATTAAGTTAATATTATAATTATAAATTATTATTAAGTTATAATTAATTTATTTTTAAATATATTATTTAAATAAAATATATTTCTCTAAATATATATATATAATAATAGCTTAATCCTAATTTATAATAAAGTCTATTTTTTAAGAAGTAAATTAAGTTAAAAGCTATTAGAGTAATAATAAGTAGTATTTTAAGCTTAAATAATTATTAAGAGTAAAACTCTTAAAACTAATTACTTAGAATTACTTAAATTAATTAATAAAGATCTAAACTACTTAGTTATAAAAATACCTCCTCCTTAAATACTTATTTATCTTTTTATTATAATTTTAAATTACTTTAGCTTACTTTATAATTTAGTAATTTAGCTTACTCTTAGCTTATTACTAGCTTATTATAATTTATAGTAATTTAGTTATATAACTTATTTATCTTAGTTAAGTATTTATAAGTACTTACTTAATTACTTTTTTAAGCTATTATTTTAATTATCTTATATCTTTATTAGTATTTATAATATTATACTCTTCTCTTATTAGTTTTATTTTTAAGACTATAGTATTTACTTTAGTCTTATTTATATTATACTTATAGGTTTTTCTTTTTTATATTATTATACTTTATTATATTTAACTATATAACTAAGCCTTATTTTATAAAAACTAAGTAATATCTTAAACTAGCTACTATTATTAAGGAGTTTAGAGTTAATATTATATTTTACTTTTTTTATTACTTAAAGAAGCTTTCTTATAAGATAATAAAGGGTATTTCTTAGTATAAGGAATATATTTATTAAGGTTATTCTTATAATAACTTAAGTATATTAGTTTCTTCTCTTAATTAAATAATCTTTAAATCCTAATATCTTTACTATAAAGAGGAAAAGGCTATTACCTTTCTTTAATATCTTTAATATAAGTCTTTTAAAATACTAATAAAACTAAAATATTTATAAAAATAATATAAGTTACTTATAACTTAAGGTTCTACTATAATTAGATATAGTTTTTAGTTTCTTAATAAGCTTAATAAGTTAGAATAAGTTAAGTTTAAAGTTATTATATAAGTATAATCTTTAAACTATATAAATATATTAGATTAAAATATTATTTTCTTAGATTTATCTTAGATACCTAAGCCTAAGTTAAATATATAGAATATTACTTATTAAACTATTAAAGTAAGTTTAAATAATTTATAAGGTTCTTTTTTAACTCTTAGGTATTTTTAGAGTTTAAGTAATTCTTTTACTTAATAAGATATTTATATTTCTTAATATTTCCTTATAGTTTAAGTATCTTTTTAACTTTATATTTATTAGTATTATTTATTATAATTCTTATAATAAGTATAGAATTATTTAGTACTTTCTCTAATAATAATATATAAAATATTAAGTAAATTCTTATTCTATTTAGTAATAATAGTTTATAGTTAGTATTTAATAGTTTTTATTTAATAAGAAATAGTCTAATTTTCTTCTAATTAAGTTTATTACTAAGTTATTTTATTTTAATATTTTTATAAATAAAGTATACTTTATATCCCTCTTTTAAGATTAATACTAATAATCTCTTTTTATTTATATAATATTTTATTTAGTTTTATAAAAATATTTATTTTTATTATAAGTATTTTTATACTTTTATAATAATTTCTATATATATTATTACTATTAATATATTTATAATATATATTATATATATATTAATAATAAGATTAAATCTATAATTTACCTTAAATAGTAATATCTTTATATTATTAACCTTAAAGTTATTATAAGCTTATTATATAAATAGTAGCTATACTACCTAATTATCTTATTAGTAGTTAATATAGCTTTATAAGTATTATTTAAATATTTAGTTTAAAATCTTTATTTAACTATTTAATTATAAATAGAATATTATAAATAAGCTTTATTTAATCTTTATAATCTTTATAAGGTATTTTTAAAAGTTAAATATAAATAATTTATTATAATCTAATATAAGTTTTATTAGTAATTTATATTATATAATAACTATTTTAAAGAATATATATACTAATTCTTTAGTATTACTTAATTCTATATAAAGAATATAATAAATATACTTTATAAGTTTATTTATAATAACTAAGATATTATTATAAACTACTCTTATTATAAGTTCTTTTAACTTTAGTAGTTTAATAATAAAGTCTATTATAATTATTTACTATACTTATTTTAGTAATAGTATTAGTTATAGTTCTTTATAAGGTATATATCTTAATACTTTTATTTTTTTATATATATTATATTTATATATAATTTATTATACTATTTTCTTATTTTCTAAGAAATTATATAATTTTCTTAATTTATTAATTACTTTCTTTATACCTTAATATTTATATAATAAGTATTTATATATTTCTTTAATAAGTTATTTTTTAAGTATACTAAGAATATATTAATATTTATTATATAAAAAAGTCTCTCTTTTCTTAATTAAATATAATTCTATTTCTTAATTATTTAAATAACTATTCTTTTTAATATATAATTTAATTTATTATATTTAAATATTATTTAACTTTATTTTCTAAGTTATACTAAGTTTAGTACTATTACTTATAGTAAATAGTAAATAATTAGTATTACCTTAATAAGCTTTAGGTCCTTTATATAAGTATTTTATAACTCCTAATCTCTTATATAACTAATAATCTAGGCTATATATAACTTTATTCTTTTAATTATTAGAGATAGAGGCTATAATATATATAAGACTCTACTTTACCTTAAGCTTATATTCTACCTAGCTATATTAAAAGACTAGGTATTAATAATATAGTTTTAAAAGTAATTTTATTTAGCTAATTAGGTATTTTAAAAAATAATTATTAAATATACTCTTCTTTCTAAGGTATAAAGTATATATCTTCTTATTAAGACTAAGACCCTTTTAGGTCCTATCCTTAGAGTAATATTTAATTATATTAATAAGTAAAAAGTACTCTTAATTTAAATATATAGCTATTAAAACCCTTAATTTTATACTTATTACTTAGCTATTTTTATATTAAATATTACCTTAAGGTATTTTTATATTTTATACTCTTTTTAAGACTATATCTTTATTTTAAGTATTCTTAGTAGATTATATAGAAACTATATTTAGTAGGTTATTAGTTAGTAATATAACTAATAGCTATACTCTAAATACTAAAAGTCTTTAGAAGGTTTAAAAGATAATAAATATAGTTTAGATAAAGATTAGGTTATTAATATCTAGCTAATTCCTCTTTATCTTACTTAGCTAGACTAATAATCTACTCTTTAACTTTATTACTAATTATTCTTAAAGACTATAAATAGGCTAAGAGTTATTAAGTAATAATAAAAGCTTTCTCTTAATAAGCTAAGTATAACTTTTTATAAATAAAGAAAATAAAAATAAAATATAAGAAACTAGCTATTTTACTTATAATTAAGGCTTTTTATTATATACTTCCTTTTAATAATAATAATTAATACTTTTAGTTTTATCTTCTTATTTTATTATTATCCTTCTTATAAGTTTTTTTATAAAAGCTAGAAACTTATAGTTTAAATTATAGTTTTATATTAATTAATATCTTTATTTTATATTATAAGTATATTTATAATAAGTCCTTCTCTTTTAAAGTTAGCTCTTTATAGCCCTTCTTATAGCCTTTTATATTATAAATTATAATATTATAATTTATTATTTTATAATTTATTTAAATTAAGAGCTCTTTTATTATTTTTTAGGATATACTTATTACTTTTATTATTACTTTTAAAGTTATCTTATAAAGGATTAGTCTAATTATTATCTTCTTTATAAAACTATTACCTTACTTTATCTTTTTAAAATACTTTTAGCTAATTAATAATATATATTCTAGGTAAGTTAATTTTATTTAGGGTTATAAAATAATATACTTTTATCTTTTTATTATATTTTATTACTTTATAAGGACCTTATTAATATAATTTTACTTTTATATCTTAAAATAGATTATTATTTTAAACTATACTATATACTAAGACTAGTATATTTACTAGTATTAGGCTCTTTTATAATTAGAATTTATTTTATTAGTTTATCTAAGCTACTAGTTACTTTTAAAATTTAAGGACTTTTTAGTATATAGTCTTAATATCTTTATAATACTTTAAGAGGACCCTTACCCTAGCTTTAAATAGAAAGTATTAGTCTTATATATTATCCTAACTTATTAACCTCTAGGTTAGGACTACTAATTCTATTAGTAAGATTAGGTACTAACTAAATAGTAACTAGTAAGGGGATCTTCTATAAGATACTTATTAAAAGTGGGGCTCCTACAGGAACTCCTTATAAGCTACTAATACTAGTAGTATAGTTAAAACTACTAAAATAGCTAAAATAGTACTAAGAAGCTACTAAAACTAATAGGATAGTAATATTAGCTAATACCCTACTTTATAGTATATAAAGGAGGAACTTTAGAATAAGTAGAGTTTTTTCTAAGTAATATTATATCTCTTTTTCTTTATAAAAAAAGATAGTTTTCTTAGCTAGAAGATAAAATAATAAAGTTAATAATATAATCTTTTTTTTTTATATCTTCTACTAATACTCTTACTTTTATATACTTATTAGTAATTACTATAGATTATAAGTCTAAAAAATATAAGACTTCTAGAGAAAAGAAATACTAGAAAATACTATAATATTATTTATAATAATAAAAAAATACTATAATTATTATCCTATTAACCTTTACTTAAATAAACTATAATTACTATTTTATTATTAGTTAAGAAATATTATAATACTATCTAAATCTATTTCTCTTATTATTAGTAAATTAATAAAATAGCTAATTAGAATTTAGGCCTTAGCCTTAAAATTATTAAGAATAAACTAAAGCTATAATAATCTATAATTAAAGAATAAGCTATTAGTATTTAGACTCTTATTTTTTAGCTTAGTTAGCTTTTAATATTACTTAAGAATCTTTAATCTTAAAACTTATTATTTATAATAGCTAGATTAACTACTTTACTTCTAAGAGAGGAGATAGTTAATAACTCTTAACTAATACTTATTATTTAGATTAATAAAGTAATAGCTAAAAAGCTTACTAAATTAATTTATAGCTTTTAGAACTTTTAGAAACTTAAAAGACTTAAAAATTTTAATTTTTAATAATAAGCTTTATAAATTTAACTTAAAGCTATAAGTATTATATCCTTCTTTTAGAACCTAGTAATATTAAAAGATCTTATAGACTCTAAATAGATAATATTATTACTCTTAATCTAGAATAGTTATATAAAAGAATTAGTTATTATAATTAGCTAATATACTTAGCTAGATTAGGCTTATAGTTTCTTAGTATAATAATATAATATTAGTTTAGAAATCTAAAGATTATAACTTTATAGTAAATTCTATAATCTTAGTTTTTAAACTTATAAAAATACCCTTAAAGGCTTTAATAGTAGTTTTAATAACTATATAACTAAGCTAACCCTTATTAAAGTAACTATTAATAATATTAACTAGGTTAATTAATATCTAAAAGTTATTAATAGTACTTTTAACTAGTAGTTAGAATAATAAAGAGCCTTAATTAAGGCTTTTTAAGTATAAAGACTTATATTAGTTATCTTTAATCTTTAATATCTTATAACTAATCTTCTTAAAGAATAATAAGAAAAAGGATTATTAGTTATTAAAGCTAGTACTTATTATACTAGTTATTAAAGTAATAATAATAAATCTAAAGCTAAAAGGAAGAAAAAGAAAAAAAAGAAGGATAAAGAAAAGAAGAATAATATTAAAGATACTAAAAAGGATAATAAAGATACCCTTAAGCTAGAAAAAGGCCTTATAGTAATAATACTAAAAAGCTATTACCTATTAACTCCTTAACCTTAAGTCTATTAGATTATTAATTTAATCTTTAACTCCTTAAAAAATAAAAGTAATTATATTATAAATTATAAGGTTAAGAAAATCTTCTTTAGTAATAAAAATAAAGAGTTATAATCTTTAACCTCTAATAATACTATTATAAAATTCTCTATCTTACTATACTTTAGTTATAATACCTAAGAATAAACCCTTAATCTTTAATAAGCTCTCCTCTATAATACTAAAGCTACTTATTATATTATAAATTATAAAGATATCTTTATTAACTATATACTATTTTTAAAAAGAAAAGGATTAATTATTAAGATAAGAGGAGGACTAATTAAACTAAAAAGTTAAAATATAACTTATTTTATAATACTATCTTAACTAAAATTAGAAGAGTAAATTACTATTAAGATAAGAGAAGTTTTTTATATATTAACTTTTAATTTTAATATCCTTAGTAATATTTACTATTATACCTCTAAAAGAGTTTTACTAAAGTACTCTCTTTATACCTTAAATTATAAAAGAATTATAATTTTAAAATTTAAATAATATAACTTTTTCTTATAATAAAAAGAAGTAAAAATACTAATCCTAATAAAACTAATATTTATAAATATAGTTTAATATTATATTATTATAATTAAGTTATTATAGATTTTATTAAAAGACTTATTAGAATATAAGAAAGTCCTTAACTCTAGTCTAAACTAAGATCTAATACTTTTAAAAAGAATAAAATATCTTCTAAGAGAATTAGAAAAATTACTAAAAAAATCTAGTAACTCTAACTACTAAAAGCTATTATAATTAGCTAGTATCTAGTATATTTAACTAGGCTATATTAGTCTTTTACTACTTAAGAAGACCTCTAAGGTTATAAAAAGTCTTTTAGATTTTACTTAGATTAAGAATACTAACTTTTAATATATTATTTATATATAAGCTAAAATAACTTATTAATTTTTAAAAAAAGCCCTCTTTAATCTAATAAATATTCTTAATATTATAAAAGGGGATATATTTAAAATTAAGCCTTTACTTTATAATAAAAAGCTTATTAATTTAATATTAGTAAATAAAAAATCTTAATATTAATAAGTCTTATTACTCCTTAACTAAAAAGAACTAACCTTATTAAAAGTAATCTAAGGATTCTTTAAGAGCTTAAAGATATATTATAATAATATACTTAAAAATTTCTATTATAATAGAGAAAATAAGATTAACTAAGAACTTAAAAACTAGCTTACTCTTTAGGGTATTAAATTTATAACCTTAAGTCTATATATTTATAAGTAAAATAGACTACTTAAAAAATTAATTAGAGTTATACTAAATAAACTTAGAGTTATAATACTCTAGTTAAAGTTACCCTCTTTCTTTTAAAGTATAATTTTATTAGTTATAATTATATTTATAAACTATATTATAAATTTAACTTAATTATTAGTACCTTATTAAGTACTTATATAAGAGATTATACCTTAAAAAGCTAAGATACTAAATCTTTTCTTATTTAGGGTAATAAGAGTATCTATTAAAATCCTAATTCCTTATAAAAAGTAAATAAAAGAATAAAAACTTAATACTAGAACTAAATTAGGTTAACTACTAGTTATTCTATTCTAGGCTTTAAGATATATTTAGTATATATCTTATAATACTAGACTATTATAAAAACCTTATTTATTATCTTTATAAGGGCTAATAAAGGAATTAGTTAAATTAAGAAAGGACTTAAAGATAACTTTTAAAATACTTAGGATCTTAACTTAAAGGGGGGAGTACTTAAAGAAATCTTTATTAATAAGGAATCTATAGATCCTAAAGAGGATTTACTAGAACTATTATAAAATTCTTCTCTAATCTTATTATAATTAAATATACCTTTAGAGGGAGTAAATCTAAATTATATACCTATAAACCTTAACCTTAACCTTATTTTACTAGAATTACCTAATTATAAGCTAAATTTAATTATATATTATTTTATTTATAATATTATAAAAGTAATAAAAAAGAAGATTAAAGTAGTTAAAAAGGTACTAAATAAAATACTAAATAGCTAGAAAAAAGCCCTTTAAAGTCTTAATAAAAATAGTTAGATTAAAGCTTTATTTACTAAGTTAGAATAACTTATTAAAGCTAAAGTCTTCTAATTTATTAAGTAATTATTAGTCTTTAGTTTTTAAAAGGTTTTAAAAAATAGACTTATATTTTAAATTAAACTTAATTAAAATAACTAGCCTATTAAATATAAAATAAAGTTAATAGTAAAAGGATTTATATAAATATCTAAATAAGACTTCTTTTAAACTTATATTTTAATATCTATTTTACTTATATAAAGAATTATCTTAGCTCTTATAGTTATTAATAACTAAGAAATTAAATAAATTAACTTTATTAAAGCTTTTTTTAATAGCTTACTTAAGGAATTTATATATATAGCCCTCTTAAAAGGTTTTTTTAAATTTATTAAAGAACTCTTAGCTTACTTAGATAAGAAAAGTAAAGAACTTCTTAGTCTATTAACTAATTTAAGCTATAATCTTACTAAAGAATAGGTTATTTTACTTAATAAAGCCTTCTATAGTCTTAAATAAGGCTTATAAAATTAAGAAGTTCTTTTAAAAGAACTTTTAATTAAGCTAGACTTTAAGCCCTTATTATTAGATAATACTATTTACTAAAACTAAACTATAATAACTTTTATAATTACTTATATAAATAATTATCTTTTTATAAAATCTAATCTTTAGTATATTAACTAGCTTAAGAGGTAGCTTAATAAGGCTTACCTTATTAAAAATAAAGGGCTTACCTTTTTCTTCTTAAGTATTTAAATTAACTAAAATTAGAAAATATAAAGCCTTTAATTATATTAAGATTAGTTTATAAAAAAAGCTATCTCTAGGTTTAGTCTTTTTAATATTAAGCCTTAGCTTATTCTTTTATAATCTAAGCTATTATAAGAACTTTTATTTAGTTTTAAACTAAAATATATCTTAATAAAATTACCTATTAAAGAATTTACTTAGTCTAAATTAAAATTACTTAAAGAATAAGTATTTAAGGCCTTATTAAATATTAAATAAAAACTATTTTAATAAATATTAAGTACTATTATATAACTTTTAATAATAACTAAACTTAATATTACCTTTTTAGTCTAATTTTACTTAAAGTATATAGTTAAGATAAATATAATACTCTTTAACTCTATTAAAGGAAGTCTTAAGTACCTAAAAGGTACTAAAATAAGTACTATAAGATATTATATTAGTAAAAAACCTATAAGTCTCCTCTAGACTTACTCTAATAATAACTTTATTAAATACTAAGAAACTTTTAGGTTAATAAGAGGATATCTTTTTACCTTAAATAGGGGACTTATAAGTTAAAGAGTAAAAAGGGTAAGTCTTATAATACTTTTAACTTTAAAGGTAAAATCTAATACTTTATTAGAGATAATTAAAAAAATTAAATAAATTTTAAGGCTTTTTAAAGAGATATTAATAAAGATTTAATACTTAATCCCTTTATTTTATAATAATTAAGGCTTTATATTAAATACTAAAAACCTAAATTAGTATATTAGAATAAAGTATATACTTTTAAAGTTTTATTATATTTAGTAAAAGCCTAAACTAGTTTAATTAATATTAAATATCTTAAGACTAATATAATACTAGTAAATTATATAATAAAGCCCTTATTAGGTACTAAGTTCTAGAGCTTCTAAAAGCTCTTAAGCCTCTAAGATCTAAACTAAGCTTACTAGTATATAATATAAACCTTCTATTATAAAAAGTAATATACTATATACTTAATAAATTAATTATTAAAAAGCCTTATAATAATAAGCTAAGTCTTAAGATTCTAGAAGACCTACTAGATTTCTTTTTAAGACCTCTAAGGTATCTTAAAAATAAAGACTTATAACTAGTAAGTAAAAGCTAAAGTAGTAAAGTTAGTTATCTATTATTAAGGACTAGCCTTATAGTATCTATATATAAGTATTATAATAGTTATTAATTCTCTTAAAAAGAAGGAAAAGAGGAGAATATAGTTCTCCCTATACTTAGCTACTACTTATAGGTCTTAATAGTTTACGCCCCTAGCGTAGACCTACTAGCCTATAGCTTAGTAATACTAGGTATAGGCGTTTAGCCTAAGTCCTTTATATATACTCCTCCCCTACTTATTCTCTATTATTATACTATATAGGGTATTATATAATACTATAAGCTATACTATTAGGGGTTCTATTACCTAGTACTAGTAATAATATATATTATATATAGTATTATTATAAATTACTATAGTAAAGTTATATAAGTTATATAAGGTTATATATATCTTATAGAATTTTTTATATAAGTACTATAGAATTTTCTATATAGCTATATTAAGGGTAGGGTAGTTACTAGGTTATAGTAGGGTTTATATAATATATACTACCTTACCCTTACTATATACCTTAGTAGCTACCCTAGTTTATATAATATATACTACTTTACCCTTACTATATACCTTAGTAATTACCCTATACCCCCTATTTCCTTACTTATTATAACTAATTAAAAGTATTATATACTTATTATAGCTTATTTTACTAATTAAATTATACCTAAAGAGTTACTATAATATTAGATTTATACTAGTATTATAAAAATATATTAAAAGGTACTAGTAAAAGGCTAGTACTTATACTTATTATTAGTTATTATATTTATTATTCTTTTCTTTTTTTTATAGCTTAGCTTTTCTCTTTTTTTAATATATATATTATAAATATTTATATTTATATAATTACTTATATAATTTTACTTTAAATTATCTTAAAAAACTACTATTATTACCTTAAAAATACCTAATTTTTACCCTATTATTATAACTTTACTATATTATATTTATAATAGCTAGTCCCCCTCCCCCTTTATTATTTAATAGTAATAATAGTATTAGCCTTTT
The DNA here is from genome assembly GCA_038367545.1 of Beauveria asiatica. Classification (NCBI taxonomy): domain Eukaryota; kingdom Fungi; phylum Ascomycota; class Sordariomycetes; order Hypocreales; family Cordycipitaceae; genus Beauveria; species Beauveria asiatica. The sequence continues at coordinate 13,092 of JAAHCF010000062.1, read as the reverse complement.
AAGGTATATTTATATTTATTACTTTATAAGTAGTATCTTTATCTCTAATAACTTAGATAATAAAGAATTTAGTATAATATAAGAAATTAACTTTTTATATATTATATACTTTAATACCTTTCTTTATTTAATAAGGTTTAAATATATACTAATATTTAATAATACTTATTAGGCTTATTATAATAAAAAATATATATATATATATAAATATATACTTTTTACTAATTATTTTTATTTTTATTATACTATTTTTAATATAATTAAGCTAATTAAGAATAATATAATTATTAATATATTAGTTATTAATAAAAAGTATAAAAAGGGGTATAAGTTCTTTATTACTTTAGTAGATTTTATTTATATTATATATTACTTTAATAGTACTTTAGATATTACTAAGACTAACTTAGGTATTATATTTAATACCTTTACCCCCTAGCCTATACTAGGTCTTATATTACCTAGTTCTTAGATTATACTTACTCCTCTTCTTTTTTATAATTATAATACTTAGAATAATATAGGCTTTTTTATTAGTATACTAATTACTAATATATAAATTAACTTTTAAACTCTTATTATAAGTCTTTTAACTATTTTTTATATAATATTTACTTATTAAATATAAGTTAAATAATATATATTTTAAAAAAGTATATTAATTATTATTATAATATTATAAACCCCTTATTATTATATTATTAAGTATTATAATAATAACTAGTAATACTTTTCTTTTTATTATAACTCTTATATTTAAGACTTTTCTTATTATTATTATAATAACTATTATTACTTATACTCCCTTTACTCCCCTTTTTACTATTACTTCTTATATTACTACTTTAACTCCCCTTTAGTAAAAGAGCTCCCCCCTCTAGTTAAAACTTAAGTTAAAATTATTAAGATTTACTATTACTTTATAATAGTTAAGGCTCTAATTATAGTTATTAATAGACTATTTATATTTTTATATTTTTTTATATATTTTCCTTATAGTACTAGTATATACCCTCTTATATTAAGAAGATTTTCTTTTTTATTTTTTTTTATTTTAATTTTATTTTAATTATATAAATATAAGCTATATATACTAAAGAACTAGGTATAAACCTAATAAGGCTATAAGTCTAGGGTTAAGGCCCCTTATAGTATAATATTATAAATAATAAATAAATATTTCTAATTATAATTTATCTCTAAGCTATTATTATATCTTTAATATTCTAGTATTAATTTATCCTTAAAGTATTATTATATATTTATTATATTAGTATTATTTAAAAATATTTTAGTATTATACTATATATAAACTATTATTTATATAAAGATTACTTTATTCTACCTTAAAATTATAAAGTACTTTATAATCTTCTAGTATAAAAAGGGGTTCTTATATAAATATCTAATAATTAACCTATTTTACTAATACCTCTTATACTTTATTATAATTATACTAATTTTATATATATAGTATTTTTTTAGAGTATTACTAGGTATATAGTGCTATTTTACTAAGTATATAGGAGTATATAATTACTTACTTAAGATTTTTAGGAGGTACCTTATTTTCTATAGTAATTATATATAAATATAAGTATCTTTAAAAATAGTACTATATTTAGTTTTTTCTGCCTATCTACTATAACCCCTCCTCGCCGCCGCCACTACCGCCGCCGCTACTAGTAAGCCTCTTAACACTCCTTAATTCACTTAAAAAACGCATTTTTACTATTTTTAATAATTATATATATATTAGAGTTAGGTTAATAATTCTTCTACGCTAATTCTAGCCTTAACTAGCTAGTTTAGCCTATATTCTTATATAATAAATACTAGAATAAAATAACTATATACTCTATTAAGAAGAATACCCTAATTATAGTAAATCTAGCTAAATAAGAGGATTTTATAATAGTTTAATAAATATTATTATTCTAGCTAGTATTAATAAAGCTAGAATATTAATCTTATTATTAACGGCCGCCTAAGGCCTACTATAAAGGTTCTAAATAATATTAGGGTCTTATATTTAGTAAAGGGGTTCTTTAATATCCTAGTATATAATTAGTATTAAAACTACTATAAAAAAGCCACCTTTCTTACTAGAGGTTATTAAAGCCACTAATAGGTATATATAAGGTCTTTACTTAAGATAGAATTAGTAAGGATAAGCTACTTAAGCTAGTATATATATAAAAGCCTAAAGTAATAGCTATAATAGTAGTTACTACTAGCTAGTAGTAGCTACTATTAAGGGTCCTAAGGGTATTAAATTAAGGTAGTAGCCTTATTATATTACTAAATAATATACTTAAGAGTCTTCCTTAAGATATAAATAGGTAGCTTACTAAGCTACTTATAGTTAAAATTAGCTATTTAATAATATACTATTATAACTTATTTTTAATTATAATCTTATTCTTTTTATTTAATTACCTATTTAAGGTAAATATATAAGTATAAGAGGTCTCTAGTCTTAGTTATAAGATAGCTTTTAATATCTTTATATATATATTTAGTAAGAGAATTAGTAGATTAGTTAAAATTCTAATATTATTTAATTAGGTATTTAGCCTATAATTACTATATAGGTATATAATAAGTAATAATATATTATAATATCTTTTTTTACTAACTATATTAGTCCTTTATTAACTACTAATAAGTATTAAATTTAGCTTTAATTAGTATAAAAATAACCTTCTTTTAGGTAGCTAATATACTAGTATAGTTATTCTTAATAGTAGGATTTATAGAGTTATTAGGGTTAGGGTAACTATATAAGGGTACCTTAACCTCCTTAGGTTCTATTATATTATTATTTAATTTAACCTAGTTTATATTAATAATAGCTTAAATATTTATATTAATATAGAATATATAAAGCTATTATTAAATATTAGGCTAGATCTTATATAGTGCCTTTTTAAGCCTAGCTTTATTATCTATAATAACTACTATAAGCTAAGGGATATTAAGAGATTAGTAGAATTTATTAAGCTAGGTAAGTAACTACTTATAGCCCTTAAAGGTCTTTATATTAGTAAGGCCCTAGCTAAGGTTAATAATAAAGTTCTAATCTATTATACTAATAACCTAAAATAAGTATATCTTAAAGTAATTTATTTTATATATATTATTAAAGCTAATAGTATATAAGAATTACTTTTATATCTTTTTATACTAGGGATAGGTTTAGAAAATAGTAATAGGTTTATTTTTATTATATTTAACTTAGTAATAAAGGCCTTATTATTAAAGGATTTAAATTTATTATTAGGTAAAGGTTAGGCTATTAAGTACCTCCCTTTTAATCTATTAATAGTTATTATAAATATCTTTATTAATCTAGTAAGGTATTAGATTTAAGAAGGTAATTTATATAATATCCTTAAGTTCTTAGGGGGGAAAAGCCTTAAGCTTAAATAACTTAGCTTTTAGCTCTTAATATTCTTTAGTTTAATAATAATAAATTTAGTAAATAATAAGATTAAGGGATTAATAGTAATTATAGGAGCTAACTTTAACCTTATATATCTACTAGCTAGCTAAGCTTTTACTTATTTTAGTATTAATTTAGAAGAGGTAATTTATCTTCTAAGAGCTATATCTCTAAAGGCCTTACCCTTAAGAATATTAATATTAGCCTTTATTATAAATAATTTAGTAATAATTTATAATATATTTACTATCTTATTAAGGTAATCTAGCTATTTTACCTTTAATAATTATAGTACTATTTAAATAATAAAAAAGCTATAAAAAAGAAAAAAGGGTATCTAGAGAAGGAAAAAGTAATAGCTCTAGTAGTAGCGGAATTTAGGCTAGAGGCTTTATTATTATTAGTATTAGTAAGTAAGTAATAAAGGAGGGAAAAAGGAGAAAAGTAGGATAATTATAAGCTATTAGTATTAAAGTTAATAGAATTAGCTAAATTAGGTAAGTCTAAAAGAGTATATAGATTATAGTATGTGTGCACGTAAAAACAGAGGTACTGCGCTAGTATAAGGTAGGTGGGGCATCACGTGCTCCTATATACCTAGCAAAATATAGCTATACACCTAGTAATACTCTTTTTTTAATATAGTATTTTAATATTAGTATAAAACTAACTCTATTATTTACTAGTATTAGCTTTAATACTTAATTATTATAGGCCTAGGAAGAAAGAGGGTTATTAGTAGCCCTTTTAATAAGGTTTATATAAAATATCTTATATAGGTTTTTTAATATATTAAGTATTATAATTAGTAATATTAATATATTAAGTATTATAATTAGTAATATTAATATATTTATTATTATATACTTAAAGTAAACTTAGTTAAGTTTCTTATTAAGATATAATATTATAATATTTTATAATAAAAGCTAGACTTAGTTACTTTTCTAAAATACCTTTACTAGTTATTAGGCCTTATTAGCTAACTCCTTCTATTACTACTAGGTAAAAGCTATTATAGCTTAGGTAAGTTTAATACCCTAGTAAATTTATTCTATAAATACTCTAGTATAGTCTAATAATAACTTAAGTAATATTATAAGAATAAGGTATAGTTATATAAGGTCTTTATTATAATTATATAAGAGGAAATTTAGGCTTATACTTATTATTAAGGAGTCTTTATTATTTAATATTTATTATATTATTAATAATTATTATACTTAGTTAAGTTATAAGTATAATACTAAAATATATAAGATAGTCTATACCTCTTAGTTTACCTTCTTTATACTATTATTTATCTAAAAGTAGTAAGTAGTAAAGAGGAGCTATTTAGTATTTATTAGTTAATAAATTATATACTAGAACTTACTTACTTAGTTAGAATTATAGTTATTAATTATTTATAATAAGAACTTATAAAAATATTATTAGTAAAAGAGGAATTATATAATATAGTTATTTACTATTATAAAAGTTATAGTATTTAGTTAAATAAATTTTAATAAGTAGTTAATAATAACTATTAGATATTATAGCTTTTTATTAGTATAAGTTAATAGCTTTATTATAAAGTTTACTAAGATCTATTACTAGTATTAGTTTATTATTAGAATTAGTTAAAGTAAGCCTTAATATAATTTCTTTAACTTATAAGCTTTATAATAAGAATAGTTTTATATATATTATACTATATTTATTAATATTCTATACTAATAGTAAGACTTTATAAGTAATATAAATATTAAGTTCTTATTAGGGTAGGCTATAGTAAGATTTATATAAATTTACTTAATTAGTATTATAATAAAAGGCTCTTACCTTAGTATCTATAAGTATCTTTAATATTAAAGGTAATAGTATATTAAGATTATATAGTTTACTACTTACTCTTTAAAGTTTACCTCTAATAAGAACTTCTATATACTATTATAAACTATAATAATCTTATAAAGATAACTAGAATCTACTTTTATAACTATTTACTAAAGAATATTAAGGTTTTTATTTATAAATAGTAATATTAAAATAATATAGCTTAGGTAATCCTCTAGTATTATAATATTAATTAAATATAATATTTTTATTAGTAATTTATTTAGCTTATCCTTATATACCTCTTAATAACTAAAAGTATTTAACTATATTATTAGTAAGCTAAGGTAATAATAAAGCTAATAATAAAATATAGATAAGAATTCTGCCTAGTAGGCCTAGTATTTTAAAAGTAGGTATAGCTTTATAAAGTATTTAAAGTTCTTATAATTAATTAATATTATAAAAAATAGCTTTTATCTTTATAATTCTATCTCTTATATATAGAAAAAGTCTATAATTACTAATAACTTTTTATTATAAATTATATAATTTACTCTACTATTATAAGTATATAAGAATAATAAATAATAAACTATAATATATTATTATTATTTAGCTAAAAGAGATAGCCTTTTAAGCTAATATTAAAATAATTTATTTTTATTAAAGTATTTTTTATTAGATCTTAAAGGGCTAAGTAAGATTTAAATAAGAATAATAGCTTAAGTTACTTAAATACTAACTTTTCCTTTATACTTTAAATAAAAGGTATATACTTTTTAGTTAAGTAAGTAAGTAACTTTATTATTAAAGTAAAGTTAAAAAAGAACTTATAATAAAAGTTTATAAAACTAAAAAAACTATATACCCTCTTTATAATCTTTAAGGCTTTTTATTTATAAATAACTTAGACCTTCTCTAAGTCTAATATTAGTAATATATTAACTATAATAATAAAACTTAAGTACTTTACTATTTTAATAAAGAACTTATATTTCTTAAGGTTAAGGTAAAGTCTAATATCTTAAAGCTTTTAAAGAATAGTTAGAATCTTCTTTTTATAATCTACCTTATTATTAGAGTTATAAATAAAGATATTATTTAGATAAATAATAATATAATTATCTAATATATTCTTAAGAGTATAGTTTATATAGTATTAAAATATAATTAGAGTATTAAATAAACTAAAAGAGTATATTAGCTATTTAAAGAGCTTAAAATATATCTTAAAAGCTATATATTTCTTAGTACTAAGTTTTATTTATAACTTATAAAAAGCTAAGTAAATATCTAGCTTTATAAACTATTTTATAATAAAAAGAGTATAAAGTATTTTCTTAATTAATAATAATAAATAGTAATTATCTTTAAATATTATATTTAGTCTTTAATAATTTATATAAAAGTACTAGTTACTATTAGATTTCTTAATAAATAAAACTAGTATAATAGTAAAAGAGGAGCTTACTTTAATCTAACCTTTATTTAGTAAAATAATAAGCTATTATTATAACTTAAGTAACTAGTTATAAGATATTTAATAGAGTTATTTATATAATAACTATTCCTTAGAACTATTTAACTATATTTTTATTTTTATATTATAATTAAACCCTTTATAATATAAAAGTAATATTATTATATTTTCCTCTTTAAATAATCTTTTATACTATTAGTATATTATTAATAGTAACTTAAATATTATTAGGTAATATTAAAAAATAGTATTAAGCTTATAAATACTTATAATAAGGATAAATATTTCTTTTTAGTTAATATTAAAATCTTATTTTAGTTATTTATAGAAATATTTATTACTTAATAAAACTAAATTAGGAGCTATTTATTATTTATTAATAGTATATATTATCTTTTTTAAAGAAGACCTAGGATAAATATAATATTACTTTATATTTAAAAATAGGCTATAATAAATAAGCTAAGATAACTCTAGTATTATAAGGTAAGAGAGTATAGGGATTATATAAAGAAGGACTAAGAATACCTAGCTATTAATATCTACTTATACTTTAGCTATATATATTACCTAGAACCTTAAGGAGTCTTTAGCTATAACCTTAATTACTTATTTTATTAGTAATAGTATTTATTAAAGGTATAATATTATAACTATACTTTTACTTATAGTTTTATAATATTTATAATTTATATTTATTAAGATATTTATAAAAATATAGGTTTTTAAAATAACTAATATAAAAAATAGTTTTATATTTATTTTATTAGTTATATTATCCTATATTACTATTATTAGGGGGGTAGTTTATATTATAATCTATATATATATATCTATTAATTATTAGCCTAGAGGGAGTTTTTTCTTTAAGCTTCCTTTTTTTTTAAATTACTTTCTTTAATTTTATTATTTACTTATATAATAATTTAATTAACCCTTATATTAGGATAATAAGTAAAAAGTAAATAATACTTTTTAATTTTATAATTATCTTAGTTATAATAAAAGTAAATACTTATTTTCTTATACCTCTAAAAAGCCTTATTTAAGACTTAGTTTATATATTTCCTAGGCCTTTAAGAGGATATAAGCCTTATACTAACTATTATTAAGGTTTAGAGGGTATTAATATTACTTATTAGTATATTTCCTTTTTAGTTAGTTTATTAAACTATATTACCTTATTAGGTAAAGAGTTAATATTACTTTTTAATCTAATAAAATTTAAGGTTTACTAATAGCTTTTATAATTTTTATATAATAGAGTTATAGTTTATTTTAAAGATCTATTAGCTTATTATTAGCCCCCTTATTATATTAAAAAGAATTAGTTAAAGTTTAGTAAGCTTAATCTTATTATTCTAAAGTAAGCTATTAGCTAAAGTAAGCTCTTATTTAAAGTATATAAAAAAGTAAAAGAAAGGCTTTTTCTCCCCTTATTTAAAGTAGTTAAGCTTTATTATTATAATCTTATACTAGTAGGGGTTACTAAATACTATTTCTAAGTATATTAAGAAGACTATAAAGTCTAATTTACCCTAATAACCTCTAATCTTAAAATAAGTTATTATTTTTAGTTAGGCTTAAGTACTAAGGTTTACTTAAATATATATAGATTATACCTTAAGTAAGCTAATAAACTCTATATTAATCTCTAGCTTATAAGTAATAACTTACTTTTATTTTATAAAGGTCTTTTAATTATTATTATATTTCTCCCCTTATAAAAATAGTTTTTATTTTATCTTTATAATAAAAATAACTAATATAGTTAATAATAGTATTAGTATTTTATTAGTAGTTATTACCTAATTATCTTATAAGTAAGCTAGTTACTTTATAAGTAGTTATATATTTTCTATTTATTTAGTATTTTAGTCTACTAGGACTATATATTATTTTTATAGTCTCTTATAAGTCTTTATTAGATCCTTATTATAAGAAATTCTATAAAGGTCCTTTATAGTTTAAGGCCTTAGTATTATTAGTAAAGAGAATTAATTATTAAGGACTAGTCTTATAATATTTATATATAAGTATTATAATAGTTATTAATTCTCTTAAAAAGAAGAAAAGGAGGAGAATATAGTTCTCCTTATACTTAGCTATTACTTATAAGTCTTAATAGTCTACGCCCCTAGCATAGACCTACTAGCCTATAGCTTAGTAATACTAGGTATAGGCGTTTAGCCTAAGTCCTTTATATATAAAAGATTTAATTATAATATAAAGATAAAGATATAGCTAAATAGTTTTAAAAAATAGTTATTATATAAGTAACTTTATTAAATATCTTATAACTAGTTATTTAAATTATAATAATAGCTTATTACTTTATTAAATAAAGGTTAAATTAAAGTAAGCTCCTCCTTTATTATTATACTAGTCTTACTTATTAAAAAATCTAATAATAACTAGTACTTTTATATAAACTATTAAGGACTAAATATAATATTAAAAGATAACTATTACTTATTATTATTAATTAAAAAGATATTTTATACTCTTTTTATTATAAAGTAGTTTATAAAACTAAATATTTACTTAACCTTTTATAAGTTATAAATAAAACTTAATATTAAGAAATATATAACTTTTAAGATATATTTTAGACTTTTTAAATAATTAGTTTATTTTTTTAATTTATCTAATACCTTTATTATATTTTAATACTATATAAATTATACTTTTAAAAATATACTAAATAACTATACTATTACTTACTTAAATAATATTTTTATTTATAACTCTAATAATAAGGTAAATTATAAAAAAAAGATTCTAACTATTTTTTAAAAGCTCTAAGATACTAAACTTTACTTTAACCTTAAAAAATATAAATTCTTTATTAAAATTATAAAGTACTTAGGTTTTATTATTATAACTAGTATATTATTAATACTAGATTTAAAAAAGGTTTAGGCTATTTATAAATAAGAAGCCTTAAAGACTATAAAAAAGGTATATAGCTTTTTTAGTTTTATAAACTTTTATTATAAGTTCTTTTTTAACTTTACCTTAATAATAAAACTACTTATTTACTTAACTAAAAAGTATATACCTTTTATTTAAAGTATAAAAGAGGAGTTAGTATTTAAATAACTTAAGCTATTATTCTTATTTAAACCCTATCTAGTTTTTTAAGATTTAATAAAAAATACTTTAATAAAAATAAATTATTTTAGTATTTATTTAAGAGACTATCTTTTTTAGTTAAATAATAATAATATATTATAACTTATTATTTATTACTTTTATAAACTTATAATAATAAAGTATAATTATATAATTTATAATAAAGAGTTATTAGTAATTATAAATTATTTATATATATAAAAAATAAAATTATAAAAATAAAAGTTATTCTTTATAATATTAACTAATTATAAAAACCTTAAATACTTTATAAAAACCTTAAATACTTTATAAAACTATATTTACTATTAAAATACTAAGTTTATTAAATAAGATTTTTATTTATATTTTATTATTAGCTTTATTATTATCCTAATTTACTAATAATATAATTAAATACTTTTAACTATTAAGAGGTATATAAAAATAAACTAGATAAACTACTAATAAAAATATTATATTTAATTAATATTATAATATTAGAGGACTCTTTAGACTATATTACCTTATTATTATTATTTATAAATAAAGACTTTAATACTCTCTAGTAAATAATTATAAAGGTAAATTCTAACTATTTTTATAAGATTATTATAATTTATAATAAAGTATAGAAATTCTTATTAGAGATAAACTTTAAAGAATAAGTAGTAGACTATATAGTTTTAGTATATTATTATCTTTAATATTATAAATACTTATAAGTATTAAGGTAAAAGTCCTTTATTATAATACTAATTAAGTAAATTTATATAAATTCTATTATAGCTTATTTTAATAAGAATTTAATATTTATATTACTTATAAGGTTTTATTATTAATATAAAATATTAATAAATATAGTATATTATATATAAAACTATTCTTATTATAAGGCTTATAAATTAAAGAAATTATATTAAGGCCTACTCTAGCTAATCTTAATAATAAATTAATACTAATAGTAAATCTTAATAGACTTTATAATAAAGCTATTAGCTTATACTAATAAAAAGCTATAATACTTAATAGTTATTACTAATTACTTATTAAAATTTATTTAGTTAAAGACTATAACTTTTATAATAGTAAATAACTATATTATATAATTTCTCTTTTACTAGTAGTATTTTTATAAATTCTTATTATAAATAATTAGTAATTATAATTCTAACTAAGTAAATAAGTTTTAATATATAATTTATTAGCTAATAAGTACTAAATAGCTCTTCTTTATTATATACTACCCTTAAATAGATAATAAGATAAAGAGAGTAAACTAAGAGATATAAGCTATTTTATATATTTTAATATTATACTTATAATTTAACTAAATATAATAACTATTAATAATATAATAAATATTAAATAATAAAGACTTCTTAATAATAAATATAAGCCTAAACTTCCTTTTATATAATTATAATAAAAACCTTATATAATTATACCTTATTTTTATAATATTACTTAAGTTATTATTAAGCTATACTAGAGTATTTATAAAATAAATTTACTAAAGTATTAAACTTACTTAAGCTATAATAACTTTTACTTAATAATAATAAAAGAAGTTAGCTAATAAGGCTTAATAACTAATAAAGGTATTTTAAAAAGATAATTAAGTTTAGCTTTTATTATAGAATATTATAATATTATATTTTAATAAGAAACTTAACTAGGTCTATTTTAAATATATAATAATAAATATACTAATACTATTAATTATAATACTTAATATATTAAAGAATTTATATAAGATATTTTATATAAACTTTATTAAAAGGGCTATTAATAACCCTTTTCTTTTTTAAGCTTATAATAATTAGGTACTAAAGCTAATATTAGTAAATAATAATATTACTTTTATATTAGTATTAAAATACTATATTAAAAAAATACTATATATATAAAACTAATATAGTTATAATAAAATATAAAAGGTATTAGTAAAATAGATTAGTTATTAGATACTTATATAAAAATTACTCTTTATATTAGAAGATTATAAGGTATTTTATAATTTTAAAGTAAAATAAAGTAATTTTTATATAAATAATAGTTTATATATAATATAATATTAAACTATTTTTAAATAATAAAGGTATAATAAAGGTATAATAATATTTTAATAATAAATTAATATTAGTATAATAAAAATATAATAATAGTTTAAAGATAAATTATATTTAAAAATATTTATTTAATATTTATAATATTATATTATAAAAGGCCTTAACCTTAGACTTATAACTTTACTAGGTTTATACTTAGCCCCTTAGTATATATAGCTTATACTTATATAATTAAGATATAATTAAAAATAAATATAAAAAAGAAATCTTCTTAATATAAAAAAGTATATATTAGTATTATAAGAAAAATATTTTAAGAAAATATAAAAATATAAATAGCTTATTAATAGTTATAACTAAAGCCTTAATTATTATAAAATAAAAGAAAATCTTAAAGATTTTAACTTAAGTTTTAACTAAAGAAGAGGAGCTCTTTTATTAAAAAAGAATAAAAATAATAATATAAGAAATAATAATAAAAAAGAAAGTAAAAAAAGTATAAGTAATAATAGTAGTTATAATAATAATAAAAGAAGTCTTAATTATAAAAATTATAATAAAAAAGAATATTACTAGTTATTATTATAATACTTAATAATATAATAATAAAAGGTTTATAATAATATAAAAATAGTTATTATATTCTCTTAAAATATATATTATTTAGTTTATATTTAATAAATTAATATTATATAAAAAATAGTTAAAGGACTTATAATAAAAGTTTAAAAGCTTATTTAAAGGTTAATAATTTATATATTAATAAAAATATTTATATTATTTTAAGTATTATAACTATAAAAGAGAAGAAAAGTAAGTATAACCTAAGAACTAGGTAGTATAGGGTCTAGTAATAGTTAAGGGGTAAAGGTATTTAGAGTAGTACTTAGGTTAGTCTTAATAATATTTAAAATACTATTAAAGTAATATATAATATAAATAAAGTCTATTAAAGTAATAAAGAACTTATATTCTTTTTTATACTTTTTATTAATAATTAATATATTAATAATTATATTATTCTTAATTAATATAATTATATTAATAATAATATAATATAAATATAAATAATTAATAAAAAGTATATATTTATATATATATATATACTTTTTATTATAATAAGCTTAATAAGTATTATTAGATATTAGTATATATTTAAA
>JAAHCF010000061.1:0-87379 GCA_038367545.1 Beauveria asiatica | reverse complement strand
AAAAAAAAAAAAAAAAAAAAAAAAAAAAAAACGCCGTCGTGACCGGGGGGCGACTCGGGCATTGGCCGGTCCGTCGCCATCCTCTTGGCCATGGACAGCGCAAAAGTGGCCATTGTCTACTTGCCAGTTGAGGAGCTGGATGCGATGCACACAAAAGAGCAGATTGGAAGGAATGGCGGCCAGGCCGTGCTAATTGCCAGCGATCTCAGCACAGCCGTCAACTGCCGCGCTCTCCAACGAGCTGGTCAAGAAGGGCATCCGCGTCAACGCCGTCGCAGCCGGACCGGTGTGGACGCCAATGCTGACCTCGAGCGTAGATAAAAAGGATCAGGAGGGCCATGGACTGGGCAACAGCACGCCGATGGGAGGGCTCGGGCAGCCGTCCGAGCTGGCAACCACGTACGTGTTCCTGGCGTCTGGAGAAAGCCAGTTCATGAGTGGCCAGACGCTGCATCCGAATGACGGCATTGTCGTCAACGGCTAGGTTATTTAAATCTGCCGCTCTCAATTCTATGATGTGAGAATTGATGGTGTCACAAGCGATACCGTGGTACCTCAGCATCTAGTTGGTACCTGGAATAATGCTGAAGAGTGGCACCTTGGGACGTGTTGTGCCTTGCTACTCACAGATTAAAATAATCGGTGATAAAGTATACACAAAAATTGGCACTCCCGTCACGACCCGTTATCTTCTCGCTAATGTGCGCTATGTGCCTTTCAGACTTGGAAAAGATAAATAAGTGTTGCTGCTATCATGCATTCATCATGTCCACTTACCCAGGGAGATTCTGGGCTTGGGCATGAGGAACAGGCTTGAAGCCACCACCTGCATACTTGGACATGGAGAATGAAACGGTAGAAAAAGAGCGTGAAGGAATTCTTGAAGAGCAATGCGTGTGTACTTCGGTACGGAAACTGTAAGCTGATAGCCTGGTTTTGATTTGACTAGCTGTGAGCTTTATGAGATTGATACGTGATAGGTGTATGGCGGCATTTGCAGTAGACTGAGCAGACCTGCCCTACCCAAGACAAACAGTTTCATTCTGATTTAACAAGTCAAATAGGCCAATGATTTTGCGAAATGCGAATTACAAGCGGAGGACCGCTTTGTCTCAACAATGTACAGTGATGAGCAGATGGAGTCAGTATGACGCAAGGAAAGTTGTTGTGTACCTGCCCCTACAGCAGCACTCTTGCCGGATATCTCCAATGGATCCATCTTTGCATTTGGAATTTATCATGGTCACAACAGAATTGGACGAAATGCAGCATCTCGGGATCTTAAATTGGCAGCGCTGCATGTTACACTGTCGTGGACAGGGCCTCGCCGCCTTGAGGACCAGTAGCTTCGGCGTCGGACTGAGGCGCGCAAGCATACCTCTTCAGGTCCCTGCTGCCCACCTCGGCCGGACGTTGATATCGACAAATTCCGAACCAAGGTATCCATCCATCAAGATCAGACGATCAAATGGACCGAAAGATTAACGCGCCACAGAGCATCTCCGCGAATCACCAGAGTACCTACTGGTCACCAAGATGCGGCTCTGCGAAACCAGCGCCTGAAACGGCCCATTGCTCCTCACCTTGAGATTTACAAGCTTGACCAAACGTACCTGGGAACATCTGCCTGGATGCGCATCACCGGCTGTACCCTGTCTGGTGTGGCATATTTGTATTTCCTGGGCTATCTCGCGGCGCCAGTCTTTGGCGGGAGCTGGGACAGCGCAGCGCTCGTCTCTGGCTTTCACGCCTTGCCGACATGGATGCAAACGGGCTTCAAGATGCTGATGGTGTTTCCATTTGCCTTTCATTCCATCAACGGTGTCAAACAGCTTGCGTACGATGCGGGATTCTTGTACTCTCGCGCGACCATTACAAGGGTAGACCGTTTCTTGTGGATCAGCAGCTTCCTGACATCTCTTGCCATGGTGAATTGGCTCTAGAAAATATGTATGATTATCGCAAGAGAGGTGGAGATGGCCGTGACCTCTCCGTGTATTGATGACTCTTCAGCGCACTGCAATGACCACGGTTTTGTAGTTACCGGGCTCTGTTTGTTGTCTCTGCTACTTTGAGCCCCAACAAAAGTCTGCAAAAGTCGGGAAAAATATTATATATATTACGTATATTACGGCTGTCCGGATAGGATCTTGAAACTGAATCATCGACAAGCACACTCTGTTAAAACTAAAACGAATCCTCTGAATTAACCACTCTTCCACCATTCGACATCAGTGCGTCGTAAAGAATTCGTTCCGCAGTGAACTTCTCCTCCACGAACGTGATGCGACATGTAATCATCTATAAACACCACATTAAAGCCAGCCTCTGTATACACCTTGCCAATCTCACGCTCAAAAACGTCGACACCATCCACGCGAGGACCAAACGGTTTCGGGCAAATGTAATGCTGGTCTAGCACAAGACCATTGACCGCCAGAGGAAAGAAGCCCTGCAGCTGCCTCTCACCGGGAATAGTGTGATGAAGGCGCGGTGGAAATCCGTCCGGGTCAGCAAGCCAGTCGTATGTCTCGTCTCGCCAAAGAGCAGGCACGCGCAGGACATCTGCGTCGCTGATGGGCAGCTCCCCGAGGAGTATCTCGACATTGCCATCAATAAACTTTTGAGCATACTCATTCGTCTTGACAAAGCCCTCTTCCGCAAGAAGCGCCTGGACCGTCTTGTTAGGTAACTCGTGGTCGGCGAATATTGGCCAATTGTCGTCTGTCAAGTTTCCCCTGAAAGAAAGGAACGGCACGGTGCCATGGCCAGTCTCGTTGAGGCGCTTGAGAATACTCATCGCTGAGCGCGTATCAGGAACAGCCACACGAAATCCGATTGTGTTATTGGATGGCAGAAACTGAACAAACTCGTCAACATGACCGGCTACCAGCCACCCTGCCTCCAGGTACAGCGGCGTCTGCTCACGCTGCGCCTCAAGAAACTTGGTCAGCGACGCGGCCGGATACTTGTCATAGTGCTTGCCCAGGACGACCCGTCCGTTCTTGTAAGAGACACCAGAGCGAGAAGTGTATGGCGGAATTGTTTCAATGTTGCCGCCCGAGTTGATCTCTTCCCACCCAAACCCAGACTCCGATCCTGGCTGCCAGCCGCCCACACCGGGTCCCCGTAGCTGTTCAAAGACCAAACGGCCATTGGGTCGAGTTGATTGCGGCGACCGCAGCAGAACTCTGATAGAGATGGGGCCATTGCGACCAGGCATGCTGGCAAAGGCTGGCTCCATCAAGTCTTGCGCCCAAATGTCGCGGCTGTCGTTTAGTGTTATCAAGGGAACCGCGGGCTTGAGCTTGTGAATGATGGCTCTGAGAGAGTTGACGAATGCGCCCTGCCATTTCGATTCCGCAGTCTGCATTGTCACAACCGCGTCCATGCTCTGGCGATGGTGATGCAAGAGGACAGGTGCCTGCCTCATCGCGACAAAGTCACTACCGCTGCGCATCCCATCCGTGACCTCGATTTCAACGTTGACTTGCCCGTCCCATACAGCCTTGTCGGTGACCAGGTGCCTTGCGTCAATTGCAAGAGTCAGACCCGCAGACAAAGCCGTGGTGTTGAACTGCAGCTCAGACTTGACCGGGGCCCAGTCAGATGAGCTACCGTCGTTTCTGTGCTTCCAAAACAGTCGTACATGCTCAGCTGCCGACAGTGGCTGCACAAAGATCCTGGCAGTCGCATTTTCCGACAAACCGGCCAGCGGCAGGGTCTTGACCGGTGCTGCAAGAGTACTGTTGATCAGCACATCCCCCGCGGCGTCGTTGCAGGCTGCGAGTTCCCAATTGCCGAGTGGTGCGCCAACAGCATCCTTCACGTGGCAGCGGCGAAGCTCGTCGCCAATGTTTGGCAGAAAGATTGCGCCATTATGAGCAGTCCAGGCGTGCTTTCCGGATGTGTCGAGGTCGTCAACAAGACCGTCTCTGTTAGTGTCGGCGAGAATAGTGACAGGAATGTCCAACTTGGCAGGATTGATAGTCTTTTGCGGGGTGCTGATGCTTACAGCTACCGTCGAGACGGCAAGAATGCCGGTCAAGTGTCCAAGAAGCGCAGTATGCATTTTCCGCAGTGGAATTTCGCTTCGAGTCTTCAATCTGCCGAGGTCATGGAAGGGATCTCTCCTGGCAGCACCAACTGATCCCTTTTATAGTTTTATCTCACCGACTCCCTTGTTTGTTTCCTTTGTTTGTTTGTTGGATGCCTTAACGTCAGGGGGGATATCCACGTAGAGGCAGATGGCGCCCGCCGGTACTAGGACCTGGCTCTTGGCCCTGATGCTTGACAAAGAAGTCGTCAGGGGTTCGCAGAGAACCGATTCCATGGCCCAGTGCTCCCGCAGCACTGCAGCTGCATGCTCTTACATACACGTGGTGGCTGTTTTTAGCTATATTATAACTATAGCATCTATGCGGCTGATGTAAGGAAGAAGACGGCGGATCTTACAATTTCTGGCCCAGACCAAAAGACGACACGAAGTTTGCGCTTTTTTATGGCGCAGCCAAATTGGTACTCACACAAAGTACATTTTATATGCGGCGCGAGGGGGTTAGTGCTGCCTCGTTGGATGTACTGGCAGCGCGCGGAGGCCGAGATGATTCAAAGCTCTGCTGTGCGACTCTACACGTCACTTGATCCGACAAGTACTTTCCCGCTGACCCCTTGGCGTGTGAGGCGCAGCAGTTGCTTGCTCACAAAGCTATCTCGGTTGCTGCCTGACCATTGGGTCGTACAAATTGTTCTCAGACATTCGATTCGTCATTGTGAACGTGTACGTAAGAGCAAGAGCACAGCCTTTTTGGTGCGGCCTCCAATGCGGTCTCGAGTTGTACAAGTGCAAGGTGCGTCGGGAAGAGAGATGATGATTGACAGCGAATTTTTGAAGTTGTCCTTTTTCTCTTTGTCTAAGCATGGTCTTTACTTTTAAAATGCGACCGGGCTCAACAATACCAGTTCCTATTTACCGCGACACTCCAGACTCGACTACTATACACTCTCCTGGTCGGTCTGCACTAATAATATTAGCAAGACATGTGCCATGTGTTGTTAAAGAAATGACGCCGGGGCCGGAATTGACAACAGCGACGGCGATGTACGTCTCGGAACCAACACCGACATTCGCACCAACAACTACGCCCGCAGGGACGCTGACAGGGACAGCAACGCTAGAACCCGGGCCTGGGCAGGCAAACCGCTGGTAGTCTGATTCAAACACTGAGAGATTGATAGTACGGATTATAAGATGTCATTATAAGGGGTGATTTATACGGTCCGAGTGCAAGAATGAACGATGCTGCGCACAAGGCAATTAATGAGAAAGGTCTAAGAAAACATGTGGTTTTAAATGCACAAGAATTGAAACAGAAACTACAGTTATAATTATCAATATAATTTTACTACACTTATTGGTAACGTTTCTCTCATTACAACCATAGACTACTACTCATGGTGAAGCCGATAGATCAATCAGTACTAATGGCATCTAGCTCATTGTACATGCTTTTTTTAACATGCGCATCCGCCCAACACATGTCTACCGAATTCCTTGCCAGCTGAATCATGTCTCTTTGGCTCAAGCCACAATGGTGATATACCTTTTCCATATTGCCGTCGACCCACACGTCGTTCATGTACACGGGATCGTCACTGTTTATACAAAACGTGACACCGCGATCCAGAAGCTGTCTCAGCTTAGGGAATAATACCTCGGTCGCTGTGCGTCTGTGGTACGCATGCGGACACAGCGTCAGACCGATGCCCTTTTCCACCAGCCCCTCCATCAGCGCCTCGTCGTCAACCACATCCAGGCCGTGATCGATGCGCTCGACGCCCACATCGAAGATGGCCTGGCGGAGATGCTCGTGGGTGTCCTTTTGCCCAAAATCGCAGTGCGTGGTGGTGTGTAGGCCGTCCTTCTTTGCCCTCGCAAAGCCGTCAGCAAATAGGTTTGGAGGCCTGTCGTAGGCATTGCTCGCCAAACCAACGGCGTGGAACAGGCCCATCCCGCCTGGCCGCTTCGCCCACGGCAGCGCCGTCTCATAGGCCGCATCTCCATCCTCGACAGGCTCGTCACGGAGTAAGCAAAAGATCCAGTTGCTGTGCACGTCGTACTGAGCTGCCGCGTCCTTTTGCGCCCGCAAATAGCCATTCAGGACATACTCTGCCGGGATGCCCCGGCGCGTGTGCGCCTGAATGTCGAAAAACGGCTCTGCGTAGCGTACATTCATCTCTCGACAGCGCTTAAAGTAGTCCATGGCCAGCTCGTAAAAGTCGTCTTCGGTCATGAGTACCTCGCAGCCGGCAAAGTAGAGCTCGAAAAAGGTAGGTACGTCTTTGCGACGGTCCAGCTCAGGCCGGTGGTTGTAGGTAATGCCGTAGGATTCCAAGAGGGCATCGTACGTGTTGTATTCTTGATCTTTGAAGCGAAGCGGGATGTTATTGCGGTGCGCAAGCTTCCATCGAAGCGCTGGCTGGAGCGTGCCTTCAATGTGAATGTGCAGCTCAACCTTGGGCAGGCTTGCGATAAAGGGCGATATCTCGAGGCCATTCATTTTCGCGGTTTGCTTCAGGAATTGTCTACCGAGTATTGCACAAGAGAAAAAGACGCAGAAGCCTACCCTGTGATGACTGAAAACGGAAATGGCCGCCACAGCAGCCGTTACTGCCTTTACTCCGCTGCCGGCCAATAGTTGCAATTCTGATGCTACCCATCTCTGCTATTAATCTCCATTTCCCCATCACTATGACATATGGATACGCTACGGCGGACGATCAATGGTGGATTTTCAGTGGTCATTTCCCCGGATTTGGGGTACTGTCCAAGCTCCCGATTTGCCGAGCACGTAGCTCAGACTTGGTCGAACAAACCTCAGACTTGGTCGAAGTGGGGCAAAAAACGGCAGAAAAATGATGCTTGATTGCAGATGCTCTGCAGCTGCGTTATAGGTAGATGACTAGCTGGCTACTGGCGACTGTGATAGTGCTGGTATTGGCGGCGTTGAGCTTGACTGGCTGGCTACTGGCGACCGTGATGATACTGGTATTTGTGGTGTTAAGCTTGACTGGCTGGCTGTAGGAATTGACTGGCTGGCTACTAGCGACCGTGATGATACTGGTATTCGTGGTGTTGAGCTTAACTGGCTGGCTACTGGCTAGCTACTGGCGACTGTGATGATACTAGTATTCGCGGTGTTGAGCTTGACTGGCTGGCTACTAGCGACTGTGATGATACTGGTATTCGCGGCGTTGAGCTTGACTGGCTGGCTGTAGGAATTGACTAGTTGGCTACTGGCGACTGTGATGATACTGGTATTTGTGGTGTTGAGGTTGACTGGCTGGCTGTAGGGTATTGGTGGTGTTGAGGTTGACTGGTAATTGGCAGCTGTAACGCAGCTGCAGAGCATACTCACCGCCTTTGATTTTTTTGCCCCACTTCGACCAAGTCTGAGGTTTGTTCGACCAAGTCTGAGCTGGTCCCCCCGATTTGCCGTATAAGTTTTCGTCTTATCCCAACGCAACTTATAATTAACCCGTAATAATATTGATAGTATCATAAGTATTGAATTAACAGTGTTAATACCATAGTATCAGTAGTATTGAATAAACAGTGTTATCAGCAGCACATGCATGGAGGATCGGCAATTCTCCTTCCTAGAATATCTTAGCGTGTACACAAGTCTACATCTATACATCAATAATGCAGTTATGCAAACAGCATTCCTCGTCAGTGGGCTTGGCCGAGCGGCACCCGCCGGCCTCATCTCTGGCATGTCAAAACGTCGCTACGCCCATGTCGCGGAATAGAGAGAGACAGAGTCTGCTTCGCTCTCGGGTATTAATGCCTGCCCTAAACGTCATCGAGGACGAGAGCAGTCGCGATGAGATGGCTTTCTCGCGCCGCGTCTTACGCAAGATCGATCGCACCCTCATTCCGCTGCTGTTTGTCACATACATGCTCAATTTCATGGACAAAGTCATCCTCTCAAGCGCGTCCGTGTTTGGTCTAAAAAAAGATACAGCGAGTGTACTTTGCCACCTTGTGCTTGATATTGATGCTAATTCTGTAGAACCTCCACGGCCAGCAGTATAGCTGGGTCGCTAGCATCTTCTACTTTGGCTACCTTATCTGGGAGTATCCTACTACGCTGCTGATTGCCCGCCTGCCCGTAGGAAAATACCTGTCGGCCAATACGGCGTTTTGGGGCATCACTGTAGCTGTCACGGCCGCATGCACCAACTTTGGCGGCCTCATGGTTGCCCGTTTCCTGCTGGGTGTCGCCGAGGCCACCATCACCCCCGGCTTCATGTTCCTGACGTCAACCTGGTACACACGCGATGAGATGCCTATGCGCGTTGGAATATGGTTCGCGGGTAACTCGGTCGGCGGCTTAGTCTCCAGCCTGCTCGCCTTTGGCGTGGGCCACATTGAGGACAACGTCCACCCGTGGCGCTGGATGTACATTATCCTCGGCGTCGCCACCTTTCTCTGGACGGTTCCCATGTTCTATTTCCTTCCTGATAGCATTTCGAAAGCAAAATTCCTCACCACCGAGGAACGTGAGATTGCAATGCGCCGAACCATCATCGCAGGCACCGGAAGCACCGAGGACACCCGCTTCTCCTGGGAGCAGGTCCACGAGTGCTTTGTCGACCCTAAAACATGGCTGATTGTCTTAATCGCCATTGTTGGCCAGATTCCCAACAGCGGCACGCAGAATTTCTCCAACATTATTATAAAATCATTCAACTTTACTAGCCTGCAGTCTACCCTCATCAACATTCCCTACTCCCTCCTCTCGGCAGCCATTATTGCTGCCACGGGATGGCTAGCTGGCCGGTATCGAACACTTAACTGCATTCTCATCATTGCGGTGGTACTCCCCTGTGTTATCGGCGCAGCCATTATTTATTGCCGCAAGCAGATACCCTCGCACAGTGTACAACTCTTGGCCTACTTTTTGCTGTCCCCTGGCCCTGCATCCATGCCGCTTAATATGGCGCTGGTGCAGTCCAACTTCAAGGGCGTCACCAAGAAGCTGACCATTACTGCGTTGCTCTTCATCGCGTACTGCACGGGCAACATTGCCGGACCCCAATTCTTCCGTGAATCCGAGGCGCCCACATACAATACGGCATTCAAGACCATCATGATATGCTACTCGTTGGTTATTGTCTTGTCCATGATGCTGCGCGCGTATCTGCAATGGTTCAACGCGCTCAGGTCAAAGATGGAGGGAATCCAAGGCAGCGCAGCCATGGCAGGCGTCGTGGCAGACAATAAGCCGAGAGGTGGCACAGATGTCCCGCCAATGGAACTCCGATCCGAGGCTTTTGAGGACGTTACAGACTGGAAGACGACTGGGTTCAGATATCGGCTGTAACTCTTTGTCGGTGACACGCAATGCGTCTACAATACACTTGCAGATATTCTGTACGCCTTGACGATTAACATTCACTTTTAACGGATTTTGTCAAGTTAACTTCATCATTACATACTTGATTTATTAACTTAGACATGCCACTACTGTCTGGGCTATAATTGCCAAGTTACCTAGTCGGTGTGTTTCCTACTTGTCCCTGGCCCCTCTGTACCTCACAATCACCGTCTCGTCGTCCTGGATTGTAGCCGTGCAGACGGTTCCGTCTTCGCAGGTCGACATGACCGTTGTGGCCGAGCTGAGATTATACCAGCGACGGTTTGTGTTTTGGGCCCTGCACTGATCAAACCCGACAACGTCAAAGTTTGCCTCGGGTTCCTCGCCCTCGACAATCCACTCGGCCGAGTCGCCTCGCAGACTAACGCCAGGTGGTGCTGAAAAGCTAAACGACGCATACTTGCCCGTCGTGTCATTCGAAATAAAGAATGCGCCCTTTTTATCGTCTCTTGGGAGGTCCCCGAGCACTTCGCAAAGGACCCGGTCGGATGGCCTAATGGGAAAGCCGTCCAGCTCTACAGGGTACGCCGGGTACCACTCAAACCAGGCGTACGTCTGATAGAAGCCGTTCTTGGCTTTGTAGTAGTCGTGGCCCGTCCCTCCAGCGAGCACGTCGTTGCTGTCTATCCTGTAGCCGTCAAGTCCGACGTAGGCCGCGCTGTACCAAGCGGTATGGTCGCCCCGGCCAGGCTCCGGCCGTGGCACTGTCCAGTTGGACTCAACCAAGTTCAAGACAAAGTCGGAGATGACAGCACCGGCCCAGTTTGTTTTCTTCCACTTCTGCGTCTCGTATCGGTCCCTTGTACGGGTGGTAATGTCGCGCTGGATGATCTTGAAGCTAGGGCGGACGAGCTCCTTGCCCTTCAGCTCCGTGACCATCTTCTCCCACCTGGCAAGGTCTTGCGGGGTGTCATCCGCGCAAGGCCGCGGGGGCAAACCGTACTGGGCAAGCTGATCGGGTGTGGCGAGCGTGGGATCAAAGTCCGGGGGCACGGGCTGGGGGAAGCGGACGCCCTCCAAGAGCTCGCGCGTGTAATCGAGGCGCTCTTCTGGCGTTATAGAAGGCGGGTTGATGGGGACGGCACCAGTACCTTGAGACTGTCCGTTGTCTGCCATGTTGGTAAAGTTCTGGTAGTAGGGCAAATGGGATAGATAGTATAAGTTGAAGTGGCTTCTTAGATTCAGTGCGCAAGAAGATGGAGCAAGCAGCGCGTTGAAATGCCCAATGTGTTATAGAATTAGGAAGCTGATTGAGACTTGAATCACTCGAGGAGGCGAGCTGCTTCAATAGTAAAGAGTAGAGCTTGCGCAGCTTGAAGGACACCGGCTTGTGCTTGGCCTGGGGCATGCCATGCCCAACCAGGTGTACGACCAAGTATCAACTTCTGTCTGATTACACAGTACCTTGGTGAGTTGTAAAAATGTGAGTTACAAATTATGTAGGGTGTCATTCCACGCAGCCTTGTTTTGCAACTTGATCTCGGACACTCTCCGAGGCTTTCCGCATTCGGAGAGCAGCACCTGAGGCACCCTTGCTGTGTGTAAACTGCACACCATCTAGCCAAACAGAGTAAAAGTGGCAACTAGGATTCTGTGGTTTTTTTATAACCGTATAGTTCATGAGATAAGACCGAAGACCTTCAATAAGTGAATGAGTCCTAACGCGCGGGGTACGCCTCGATTTCGGGTGCATCTGCTTTACTCGACACTTAATCACTGGCAGAATGCTTGCGCCAGATCGATCATACTGAACATTGTACCACTAGTGAAGACCCTTGAAAAGCTAAGGAGACACAATAGAGCATCGCTGTATAAAGAACTGGCTAGGGTACCGACCTCTGCTTCTCGAGAGATACTTCACTGCCTTTCCACGTACTGTTGGCATTGATTTTGCGACAGACGAATAGAAGCAACGCCACCATGCTAAACGTGAATTTTCCTGACCACCCATAAGACTTTTGCAGCACAGCTGTGTGATTTTCCCTTGATCGATTGCGTAAATATTGAACTGCGCCTCCTTCACAGCGCCGATCATGAAGGAACTGTAGCTCTACGCGAGACATTTGATGGTGCAATACGCAAAGATTAATGCCGTGAATTAGAGAAATGCCGAGGGGCCTTTTGCGTTAAAAGAGTATGGAATCCGTCATGTCAATGACTCTGTCGCATCAGTTCCTGACATGGTAGCTCCAGACGCCCTCCCAACACTATCGAGTCCATGGTGGTGCAATTACTGCTTTCGGTGCGAGCTTCACGATCAGTGACGCACTTTATGCGGCTAATGACGGTGACTGTTTTCGATCGACGATGAATATAGCGATGCAAGGCTAGTCAAGGCCATCAAGGTCAACTGGAACGGGCCTGTGAGAATAAGACAGATACCTCGTCCGACTTCATGTCTGACAGCGGCGAGAAAATGATATTAATGAACATTTAGGCGGAAGATTTTGTCAACAAAACTATTTGAGAAATGCATGACAGCTCGTCCAAAGAGGACAGCAACGGCTGGGCGGCAAGGAATACCACCAAACCCTGGGTATTGGCGTCCTTGTTGGCTTTGCCAGTGCCGAGGACTCGAACAAGCTCGTCTCACTTGTTTCCATTTTCAAACAAGACTCGGACTAGCAGTAGAAGGGTACGCACTTCTTCTGACTGTTTATATGCTTCTACATCAGAAGCCAAGATGGCAAACCCTGCTGTGCTAGGGGGTAGTTGTGGCCCTATTCACCTGTCATCAGTCAGGTTCCAAGTCTGCGACGAAGCAGATCTGTGATTGGGTTGAATGTCAAAGCCTCTTGCTGGATACGTTGATTCTTTGCTTTCATTCTCCATTTTACATGCGGCTGCAAGTCGGGGTATTCTCACTGGAAAGCATGCTTCCACCACCCACGACAGAGCATTTCGGTGATGACCCTTTCACCCCATCGTAAGCTCGGGTCACCGGATGCCAAGCCCCGGGAGTACCAGCTGCCCGCATCGAGTCCTTGAACTCGAGACCAGCAAAGGATCCAAGACCCTCCGTGCAGCCGTTTCTCCCACCACGGAGGCGACACATCCCTTCATCAAGAGGCGGATGCAACCCCCGCGTTGCTTCGCGGATGAATGGACCCGAGACCCGTCAGAAAAGAGCTGGCAAGCTAGTTATCCAGCAGTAAACCGCCTCGAAACAGCCGATTCGCTCCTGCAATAGTAACATCTCATATAGCCTGGGAGCACATTCCTCCAGCGCTCTAATAGGGCCGGCGGACCAGCCGGGGCGCCCTCTTGCATCTGCGATGACGAAAGTAACTCACCAGAGCGCCCTCCAAAGGCCCCGAATAGCATCCCTTCTCGCGAAGACTCGAAAATAAAGTACGCGTCCAAACGTAACGATTTATGACTTCATCTCTGAATCTCCTAGGAACGAGTTTATTAGTGACAACCTCGCGCTTGTAGCCCAAAGACACCCACTCCAGCAAACTTAATCTTTACTTCGTAGCCCCGCTAAAGCCCTGAATTCTTGGCTTATGAAACGAGGCGTTCTGATGCTAATACAACGTACTAGGTACTTTTATCACGCTGTGATTGGCTAAGAACCCTGAAAGTGACTGTCTCATTCCTTCTCCACTGGCTAAGGGATAGCAGGCTGATGGTTCCGGAAGCTCTCGGATGTAAGTCAGCTTCCAAACTTTAAAACAAGCCTTGTGAAGTAGGCTGCTTTTCGAGAGTGTTAAAGGCTCTTAGACTAGATATTTGAAGAGGGTAGCAGCGAGCTCTAGGTAATGCTTTGCTTGAAATAATCACCTTTTGGTATTGCCAACAATTTTGCGAGGGGATATCAGTAGCGTTATCCCGTATTAGGCGGCACGCTGTGACATGATGTTGATGTGTGATTTCCATCAAGTCAATATAGCTAATAAGCGACTTGGAAGCCGGGATGATATGGAATAAAAATATAACTTAAAATCCCTTTTGCATTGACTGTTTAATAATATAAAGAAAAGTCGCCCTCTGTTTATTTCTACCTTGTGTAGGTCAAAGTATCACACCAACATGTTGTAGGGCGTGTAGCTTGCAGCCGGTACCGCCGCAATGTCCGACCGTGTACTATCCGCGCGATGCACTTGGCAAAGGCTAAGAACTAACAGTAAAAGCCAGGAAACATAGATGACGGCCCAAACGTGTGGAAAATCCTACGTTTGGCCATTCTGTGCAGGACGTCCTGACGCTCGTGATTTCTTCTTTCGCCAATACCGCCCGTATCTTCGCAATACTACAAAGATTGAATTAGTTGGCCTGTGAAGATGCTGTAGAGGAGTATACTGACTCATGACGGCACTACCGACAGCAACCATGTCAAAAATAGCGAAGCCTGTGAAGAACCAAGCAATGCCTATTTTGTTTCTTAGACTTGGATACACGACCGAGGCAATGGCAGCAGCCGGGTTGCGAAGCATGTTGCCCAGCGCAAAAGCGCCCGCGGCCTGCAACGGGACGCACTCGCCCAAGAAAGCTGTGCTGGCGATGAAGACCCAGCTCACTCCGAAGCCAGCTAAACACCGGAAGGGTCAGATTGCCACACGGTAACTTGGCCATCAAGCGACTTGTACGATGCTTACCA
This sequence comes from Beauveria asiatica, assembly GCA_038367545.1. Lineage (NCBI taxonomy): Eukaryota > Fungi > Ascomycota > Sordariomycetes > Hypocreales > Cordycipitaceae > Beauveria > Beauveria asiatica. The sequence goes on along the minus strand of JAAHCF010000061.1, from coordinate 73,336 downwards.
AGAAATGTGGCTACGAGGACCGCTGCAACATGAATAGACCGGTCGACAAACCATCCGAACATTGCCGTGCCGGCGACGCAGACGACGACTCCCCATATCTGATCCTCGAGACGCCTCTCTGGCTCGACCTCTGCCCCCGGCGACGCGGCAATTCGTCTCACTCTACGCCAGTCGTTGAAGTGGCCGCCAAGCAAGTTTCCACAGATGAGAGCGATGCCGACTGCGAGGTAACCCAAGCCAACCGTCGTTGTCGTCCAACCGTATCGGTCTTCAAGTGCATACGGCAGCGCCACGCTTATTGCAAAATAGGTCGAATACAGAATGGCCGTGTTGACAGAGACGATACCGATCGGTGGATAGGAAATCAGCTTCCAATAGCCTTTGAGCGTTGGCTTGGGAGGTTTGGGTCCGCGCTCGTGCTCAGCGACGGCAGCAGACACCAGCCGAGGGGGCCATAGAAACCAGCTCTTTTCCTGGGCGATTCTACCATTGCCAGCGCGGTAGCGCAGGGTCTCGGGAAGGCAGAAAATGATGGCCAGCCACAGTACAAAGCTAACAAGCGCTACAAGAGAGAAATCATTAGTTGAAGCTAATTAACAAGGCCATAATTATAAGTACTGGATGTGTAGGCGCCAAGACATACCCAAGAAGCCTGGTATCCAACGCCAGCTGGCCGCTCCGCCCAGGGCTGATCCGATGACCGGGCCAAACACGGGGCCGCATTGTGGCCCAAGCAAAAAGATGGACATTTTACGACCACGTTTTGCGGGTTCGGTCATCTGTCTAACCTGTCAGTATCCAAAGACGGTATTAATAGCGGATGTCGCCATCTTGCAGCTCACATCAGCAACAGAGCCAGCGCCCATGGAGACGACGGCACCGGCTCCAAACGCGTGAATGAAACGCAAAACCATAAAGACGGCAAAGCTTCGAGGCAACACGGCGAGCAAAAGATTAGAGATGATGAAAATGGCGAGCGAGGCGATGTAGATGGGTCGACGGCCACGGTAGTCGGCAAAGGAAGACCATATCAAAGGCTAACGGCGACAAGTCAGCGCTTGATTCGGAACCAAAATATGCAAGTCCATAGACAACTTACGGCAAAGGCAAATGTAATCATGAACAACGAGACGCTTGCGTTGATGCTCGTGTTGCTGACACCAAACTCTCGCGCCAGCAAGGGAAGGACAGGCAGGTACATGGTGCCCGACAGTGGCCCGACAGCGCCGACGAGCGTGATGATAATGATGGCGAATCTTTTTCGGCCCTCTGATAAAGCGCAGTAGGGTGGCGTTTGAGAAGATGCGGTGGGAGATTCTCTGCTTTCAGACTCTTTTGTCACGGCTGAGCCGACGTTGCCATTCTCGCATGACGAGTTCTCGGTGCCATCTTTCAAGGGACTGCTTTCGGACAGAGGTTCTTTGGTGGCCGGACTCGGATCTGTTTGCAAGGGGCAACTCCCATCTGGTTGCAGCATGGCGACTGGCAATAGTAGCGTACAAGTGTTTGGCGGTTCAGGAGCTTTTGCGAAAAGACGTCTGTTGATGACCAGGGACAAAGCTGTAAGCGACTTTTTGGTGAAACGATGGATGTCTTTTTCCCCCGAGATATCAGATGTAGAGACAGCTGAAAGGATTATGAGGAAGAAATGTGAAGTGCGCTCAAGTGGAATGATCTCGCTCAATCAGATGTTACCTAGTTACTCCCCATCGGGGGACCCCCTTGTTGAGCTATCTGCAGCGAAACTGAGCAAGTATTTCTGAAAACTACCTCGGGTCCGCACTGCGAATACATGAAAGACAATATCGAAATCGGACCATTAATAAGAAGATTAATAAAATACGAGACAAAGGCGCGTTGTGAGGGACCCTGCGTCCCATTGAGCGGACTTCGGCGAGAGTGAGCAAATATTAGTAACTGACGTTACTCAAGGCCACAAGGCCCGCACAGACGGACGGGTAGCGGACCCCCAGGGAAAAAAAGAAAAAAAATGCTCAATTCAGATATCATACTATCGGTAAGAGCTGCCGGTAATCTGAGCGATAGGGGGGTTTGATCGCAAAGTTGCGAGTATGCTCGCCACTCTGACTACAAAACGAGCCGAGCTCCTTGACGATCCTGTTAGCGGGAAGACTCGTCAATAAACCAAGGCTCCTTCAAAGCGATACAATTTATCTGCCCTTCTTTTCAGCACAAGCCGCTACAGTATTACAGAAAAGATGAGCTACCAAGGGCACGGAAATCGTAAGCCACTGCTTGGCGACCATGACCACGAACCTACCAAGCCTTCGGCCAACGAACACTTGATCAATACAATCGTCTACTCCGATGTTAGAGAACCAGATCATGTCGCCGCGGCAGAGAGACCTCTGAGCTCGAAGCGAGCCCTCTGGGGGTGGCTCATACTTTGCTTCTCGGTACGTCCATTGCTGCGCTGCACCCAAGAGGCGCACCCATCCATGGCAGGCCCAAACGCTGACAACAAGACACAAGACCGGCCCGACCGCGAGCATGATAAACAGCTACGCAACGGCGAGTATCCAGTCAGCTGCCAACAGAGTTGGACACATCCCGGGCACCAATAAGCCATGTGCGCATCGCGGCGCCATCAAATGTGTCGTCAAGCTAGGCGCTGGTGAGGTTGATTACCTGAGCTACTTGTAAGCTCTTCCCCTTGACGACATGGTTCCGAGTATACTTGCGCTGACAGAAGGGCCAGAATGTACCTGCAAGCCATCAGCCGCGCTACCGAGGGCGTCCTCTGCATTCTCGTGTCCGGCCTCGCCGACTACTCCAACAACCGCAAGACCATCAGGATGGCCTCCATCTACCTCTTTGGCGCGCTGGCTCTGCCTTTTGCCGCACTCACCGACAACAGCTACGCGCACCTCAACACTCTGGCCAGTCTCTACGTCATCTCCATTACCATTTCTAGCATCTACAAGGTCCTTGAAGCGTCGTACATTCCCATCTTCATGCGTTCGGTAGGCTGGTCCAAGCACCCGGAGCCTCTCCAAGACCACGTGCAGACTGAGGATGATGACTCGTCTCGCAACAAGTGGAGGAAAGGGAGCCGTGTCAGTGTGTTGGGCCTGCTGGCAGGTAACCTGGGTGGTATCCTGGCCTTGCTGATTGGAGTTATCATCACCTACACCCGCGGTAGCTACGTTACCGAGGGCTACTTCAAGTACGTTGGACGAGCTTGCATGTCCATGATTCCTCGCTAACATGGCTAGCTTCCTCCTTGCCATCACTATCGGCGGATGCTTAACTAGTAAGTAAATCGAAAACTCGATATTGCCCATATGCATGTACTAACACTAGTAGTCCTTTGCGCTGTTGCTGGTCACATTATGCTGCCCAGCATTCCCGGCGCGCAGCGTCCCAAAGATAAGATGGCCTTTCTGCTCCCAATCCGCACTTGTAGGATCGAGCCTCCCCCATCCAAGATGAAGCATTCTAAAACATTCTTTAGGGCTCAAGATAGTTGGATCCATACGCCAATACCCCAACGCCTTTAAGCTCTGCATTGGCTGGGTCCTCTGGAACACGGCCTACTCCAACTTCATTGGTCTTCTCGGCGCACTCTTCCTTGAAACCTCGGGCATCAAGCGCGGCAGTAATGTGTACACAGTATACACATTCATGATGATATTATTCGCATGCATCGGCTCCCTTGGCTGGCTTTTGGGCTTCCACAAGTCGAAGCTGCACATCAAGTCCTGGGCTTACATCTTCTTAGCCGTCAATGCCACGTGCCTGTTTTGGGGCTGTCTCGGCATCGCCAAGATCCCCATCGGTTACAAACATCAGGCCGAGTTTTGGGTTGCAGATGCCCTGTTCATGAGCACCAGTAGTGCGCTCCGCTCCCTGAACCGTGTCATGTACGCCTCGCTCATCCCAAGCGGTTCTGAGGCGGCCTTTTTTGGTCTCGAGATTACTCTGGATTTGGCCACAGGCTGGATCAATCCGCTTGTTCAAGGTGTAATCCAGAACAGAACACATAATCTCCGTTTCCCAATGATCCCAAACCTCGTACTGATGCTTGTCTCAATTTGTCTCTACGTATGGACAGATGTGGACCAGGGCATGAGAGATGCGGACAAGACTCTAGTATCAGATAACTAGCACGCTTGATAAGGTTCGAAATTCGGAAGGAGCATAGAATGCAGACAGTTAGTATACAAAGTTATTTCGCACTATTCCAAATGACAAATTATTAAGCACTTGGCATACCGCATCCCTCAGATTGACCTAATACTGTTTAATGGAAAGGAAGTTTATTACAGTGTACGGAGCGAAGCTAAAGAGGCACAGCAGAGAGAAAAGCACAGCAGAGAGAAAAGCACAGCAGAGAGAAAAGCACAGCAGAGAGAAAAGCACAGCAGAGAGAAAAGAACAGGGACAATATTGATCTGGAAATTGGTGGTATTGGTTATAAAGGAGAGGAAATAACTAATCAAGATACAGGTAACTCAAGGAGGCAACCACACTCATGATATGTCAGTATTGTGTCAACTTCGCTCCTCAAAGATGAGCTGCAAATTTCTCGGCCATAAAGGACCGGCCTTTTCGACAGTTAGCAAATATTTCTAGTGTTTTTCTTTTCCAAACGTACAGGTGTCATTTTCTCTTTCCATTCAGGATCCAGCTTCCACCGCATCCGACGGACCAAGGTGCACAGGGTCACTCTCATGTGAAGAACCGCATATTGCTCGCCAAGGCAAGCGCGTTTCCCGCCGTGAAAAGAGATAAACTCTGCACGCGCCTTGCGCCTGCGATACTCTGTTCGGATGCTGGCTGCAGATGCTCCCCACCTGCTAGGACGAAATACATCAGGATCCGGTCCCCAGGCGATTGGATCACGGTTTGTCGAGTAGCAGTTGTACCCGACGTACGTGCCTTCTTTGATAAGGATATCACCTCCCAAGTATACCGAGTTGGCCACTCTTCGGTTGATGAGTTGTCCGATGGGAGGAAAGAGGCGAAGAGTTTCGTAAATAATTGCCGTCAGCTGTGTCATTGTCTGCATAACATTCTCGGTCATTTCGTCCTCCCTATAGGCCGCCAGCTCATTGTACAACTCTTCTTGTACTTTCTGCAAAAGTCTCAGCAGGATATAGAATTGGTGGGATGTGCAAGCCTTACCGGATGCTTTGCGAGCAGATACATAACTGAGACAAGAGCCAGCTGAGGATTCTCTTGGCCGGCCACAAACAACACAGTGACGTTGTCGCGAAATTGCTTCTCCGTAAACTCGCCTGTCCACTTTGCTTCTAAAAGGTCTCTGGCTAGCATAGGCTGTGCTCCCACTTTGCTGTCGGAGCGATTCTCCAGTCCGGAGACCAGATGATCAGTGAAGTCTGTCGCAACTTGCTGCGCGTGACGCCGGCCCAAGAAGCCAATACGGTCGAGGAATGGAAAAGTCAGAAACAAAGGCTTAAAGAGTTCCTTTCGTAGCATTACTTGTAGATGGTGAAGCGGCGTATCTCTGCTTTGAAGTGTCTGTGTCTGTGTGTAAGAGACTAGGAATTTTGTCTATTGGGGAAAGCCTCTTTGACGAACTCACTTCGTATCCGGCGCCAAAGAATATCTCTGTAAAGTTGCAAGTGGTGTATCTCTGGATGTTGGCCGGCATCGTCACAGCTTTACCTCCAACGGCACCCTTCAGTAGCATTTCACCGAGGACTATAGCGTTTTCCCACAATTTATCGACGTTGGGGCGGGCTTGCAGTCCCGGCTTAATAACCTTTTGATATTTCTTCCAGTCGTCTCCATGGCTAGATATTATATTATCACCGAGAAAATTTGCCAGCAAGGTGTGTGGGATCTTCTTCTGGTTGCCGCTCTTCTCGTACAGGTCGGTCTGCCTAAAGACCTCGGTAAGATACTCGGGACGATGGATAAGAACGTTCCAACGAGATGCAAAGAAGATCTTTACAGCACCATGCGTACGAAGAGGCTTATCAATATGCGAGCGAAAGACATCTTGTTGGTCGACATCCTTAAAAAGAGGCAGTATCCCGACCCAGAAGGGTATTGTCGGGATATTGCCCGTCTCTGGCAGCGGGAAGAAGAGATAGCGGACGGCATACAAGATGCATGAGGCAACGACTACCGCTGCTGCGAGGACATACATGGCGTTACCCTCTGCGACTTGACGTGTAATAATTGCACAGGGGCAGACACAGGCGTCTTCAGCTTAAAGATATGTGACACGTTTTCTGCGGCACTCATCAATCAGCATCCTCAACGTCAAACTAGCTCAGGTCCGCGATCTGATGAGGCCCGTATTCGACAGCGCGCTGGTCTGGCGCAAGGTATGTATCTGCGGTGGTATATCCGATGCAGGACGGATACAGGACCCGGCACTACTTTGCACGCGCATCAGACCATGATAACCAAAACCTTCTCAGATGCACAAGGTAAGCTGAAGCAAAGCAAGATTGAAGAGAATATTCCCTCGGTCGTTAGGAGACTAGCGTTGAGAAAGTATTGTTTTAGCCGCTACGGTACGGAACTCGCACTACATTACACGCGCATCAGATCATGGTCAGCAAAACCTTCTCAGACAAAGTCATCTGAGACAAAGTAAGAATTGATGCCAAATTTAAATACTATGAGGCTAGTTTCAAGACAGTATTGCTTTGGTCGCTATAGTACGGAACTCGCACTACTCTTTCACGCGCATGAGATCATGGTCACTAAAACCTTCTCAGCCTCACAGAGTCATCTGAGACAAAGCAAGAATTAACGCAATATCAATTCAATCACTATGAGGCTAGCTTTGAGACAGTATTGCTTTGGTCGCTATAGTACGGAACTCGCACTGCTCTTTCACGCGCATCAGACCATGGCCACCAAAACCTTATCAGGCGCACCAAGGAAGCTGAAGTGAGGTGAGGCTTGACAGAGTATCAGTTTGATTGGTAAGAGGTTGTATCTGAGCAAGTATTGCTTTGGTCCCTTGCCCGGGCAGGCGTCAGGCTTATGACTATTTTCAAGTTTTAGTCACTCATATTAATTTGCTCCAGTCGAGCAGATTTGGCTATACCGCGAGGTAGGGGTGCGTATGCGAGAGCACACTCGCTATTTGGGAGAGAATTATTCATGGAATCGTTCCATGAAGTATCCAAAAATTGCTTGTGATGCTGTACTGGTAGATATTAAAGTGACTCGTCTGACCTACGGCTCCGTATCATCTCTCGTCGGCTCAACCCTCTGTGATATACCACCAACACACGCAAAACTTGCAATTCTCGCCTGATAGGCAAACAAACAAGGAAATGACAGCCGACAAGAAACCCGCAACAGCCATGACCTCTGCTTATGCCAGATATGCCGGAGGTTTTATCCGCACAATAACGGGATCCCTCATTTATGACTTTGGGCCCGCACGAGGTCTCATAACGTCACAATGGGCGCAGATCGCTGAGCAGCTCATGAGAGCCCCAGAATCAAGTGATATGGCATTGAAACCTTCTGGCTTCGAGATAGAGCTGAAGCCGTCTGTGCGGGGACCAGATACCTCGAGATACTTGGTTTACGAAGTGCGACGCTGTGACAAGATACATATCGTCGGATACTTACAGCAGGCCAGGCATGGTGATGTCGACCAGGCAAAGTATGCGTTTGACAGTTTTCTGGCGTCGCTGGTACTATCTGTGATGCATGTCGACGGTGATGTGGATTATGATATTCTCGCCAAGCTAAATGCCGAACGCATCACGGACGCTGTCATCAGCCTTTTTGAAGTCACCCTTCAGCATAAGTCCAAGTATGACAAATGGCATGCTGGTGGCCGAGATGTATTCCGAAGATGTGTAGACGGCTTCATATCACGAGGGAAAATGATTGAGTTCTGTCTACCAGCTTTCCCTTGCAAGTCTTCCAACACGCAAAAGGTTCTCTCAGACGTCCCGGACCGCGGAGAGTACTTGGCCCTTACCAATTTACACAACTTTTTGCGAGAGATTGAAAACATCTACAGCCCAGGGGCAAAACTTTGGATCATTAGCGACGGCCACGTGTTTAGCGACTGCAGTAAGTTTATACGCTTGCTTTCTCTTTTACTATGCTAATCAAGTCGTAGTTGGCGTCGACGACGACGCTGTTGATGTGTACGGGGAACAACTGATGGCAATGAACCACAGCATTGCACAGAAACTGGGCGGCCGCCAGAACAGAGTTGAGTTCCTGTCTCTGATTGACCTGTTTGCTGCTGCATCTTTCGATCTACAGAGCGAGCTTGACACTCACCGTGGAGCTTACCCTGAATTGCTCTTGAAACGTCATCTACCGACCAACACGACAGATATTGCCGACACGTGCCGCAGGGTACTCATGTTGGGGTTCGGCCCAGATCAGAGCCAACTGCGAACCGAGCTAGACAGCCACGATGCAGGCATGACCGCACTATATCGAGGATTTTCAAAGTTCATGCTTGAGGATCTGGTCCGCAACAAGTACACAAAACACCTGAGCCGAACCCAAGTTCGCAAGATCGCGGCAAGAGTGGCTTTTGAAATGATCCATGTACGTTATCAGATATTCCTTCCCACCTCACTCCTGTAATGTGTACCGTTTCTGACCCTGTCTGCAGCGTAACCAAGCCTACTCCAATCTCGTCGAGGCGGTATTCCCACGCCATATTCGGCTTTCAATCCACGCGTAAGTAATCAACCTCCAGCGAGGAAAAGACTGGACTGATTTTAATTAGACATGATAACTCTGGACCCAAGTTTGGCGTTAATTTGCTTGGCCGCAACGCCAAAGCCACGGACACGCTACCGCTTGTCCTCGAGCATCAAGACGGTGGCGACATCTTGCACGTCCCCACACCGTGGCATAACTGTGTCGTTCAGATAGAAGGCCACTCTTCAGTCATTGTCACAAAATCAAGCATCGTACGAGAAGCTCTGGCATCAGGGAAATTTCGCGGAGGCATTGTGGATTCACCCGTGGAAGGCCTTTACGCACATCTCTCGCCGCAGTGATTGCCCAACATAGCACATACCTCAGTCTAATACAATTGCATGGGTGCGTTGAATAGCTGCACGTATAGCGGAGGTTTATTGCACTGGATACTTGTCACTATTTAGTTTTCGGAAAGCCTTCATTTGCCTTGGTCTTGAAATGAGTACGAATATCACGCCTGAGAAGAGGTTAATTAGAGTGGTGACGGCGCCTTGCCGAGATACGTAGATGGGTTCAGCGTCTGTGGAACTTGTTATCCTTAGCACCGTCCGAACTTTTCAAGTAAAATAGAGCAAATGAACTCATATGTATTCTGGGACACATTGTCTATCAGCACAAGCCATTCTTTGACTTTCTTTGCCTTATCGTCCATGGCTTAGCCGCGCAGTGGACATTCGACGGTCCTTCAACAATGTCCCAGTCTTGCAGAGCTAATGGAGCCCCATGCCTGCCAGGTTACAAATCAGTCTTAAATTACCTATAGTATCATCGCAGGGCTAGGCTAGTAAGCGGAGAAGAAACTTCCATCTGTTGCCGCCGTATACTATAATATTGGTAAGCAATATGATATACAAGAGCGCGTTTGAGGTGATTTCACGCGCCAGCTGCGGGAATAACGGGCTATCCGGTCGCGTATTTCCGTGTGACCTTCCAAAAAGGGTTAATCATGGAGCACGCGGGCTTCTTAGGGCTTAGCGCGCTGGCTAGTGGCATCTGCAAGTGGGTACCCGATGTCATACTCTATTAGGTGCCTCCGTAATAAATTCTGTACGGAGTATGCCGAGCTGGTAGTTGGTTAATAGCCTGAAACCGACAAGGTAGTTTAAACACATGGACACCTATGCCTGCCAGATTGTCACCCTGTTATCGAAGACAGGATTATTTCGCAGTCGAAAGAGATGCGGAATAGGGATACAAACCTTACGCACCGCATACCGTATCCATACGCTACTTTCGGGCAGAGCTCCCTCTAAGCTGAGCGTTGGTGACGTGGAGCTTGAGCCGCTTACACATACTAAATATGACAGCCAGCGTGCTCAGTCCCGTAAAGGCAAGTATGCTATTCTCTCTCGAAAGTTCCACTTAGCGCTATGTGCTATGGCCACCTGTTGAGCGTAAGTAGTGCAATAAATTATCGAACTTTAATAAAATCACTGTTTCTGGTAGTAGTACCATGTGATAACACCTAATGCTCACTAGAAGAGTATTAATAAATATGAGTCTGTTTGAGATCTTTTTGCTTCTAAACTTGCGTTCCTTGCGCATCCCTACACCTATAAGTTCACAACAATCCTCGTCTGGTCTTGGTCGATAAAGCGTTGTTGAGTCAATATAAAACTCGGACATAGTTTCTCCCCGGCGGAATCTCGAATTTAAAATGAAGGTCAGTCAAGTCTTTCTTGCATGCTAATTCGAAGAACACTCGTGCTATGAGATGCTAAGCCGGGTCGCACCAGCTATCGTACCTTCTACGTACCACTTTTTGCATACCCCTCTTAGCAACATGCTCAACGCGGGCCGACGCAATCACCTGTAAGAGCAGTGAGCTTGTGGCCAATGAGTATGAAGCGAGGCTAATAAGTACTCTTTAACAAAGCCGACACTGTAGCCAAGATCAAGGAAGGTTGGAACCCCGTTGGCAGCAATAGCACCAGAGGTATGTCAAAGACATTGCGCATTACTAGCCACACGCACTTATTAAATAAACAAGAACCCCCAACCAAATATGCTATACTCCTGTTTCCCGGTTTTCAGGCGCTTGATGTCTTTGGACCTCTGGACGCTTTGAACACGTTGTCCTCATTCCGTCATGTTGAGCTCTCCGTCATCGCAGCCAGCGATAGCCCGGTTTCAACCAGCTTTGCGGGCATATTCAGTACTTCTGAGCGAGTCGTCCCAACACACACGCTACACAACGCCCCTAGTGACATTGAGGTCCTTCTCGTTCCTGGTGGCCTAGGTTATTCGGATGTGGTCGGCTTGCTGCCAGTAGTGGAATTTATACGAAATACATTTCCAAGGCTCCGCAACCTTTTAACTGTTTGCACCGGAAGCTTTATAGCAGCCCGAGCAGGCGTCTTGGATGGCAAGAATGCCACCTCGAATAAGTCGGCGTTTGACTTGGTGAGTACAAAAAGGCACAAGATGGCCCACGACTTCTGCATAGTCATAATATTTGCTAAAAATGTTTTTACAAGGCTTGGCTTAACGGACCGTTGGTTCATTGGCAACGAAAAGCCCGATGGGTAAATGACGGCAATATCTGGACATCCTCAGGTGTATCCGCGGGTATTGACATGATGCTTGCATATGTGTCTAATCAGTACGGCGACAATGTTGCAGAGTATATTGCCAAAGATATGGAGTATGTCCGAAGCAAGGACCCAAGCAATGACCCTTTCGCAGATGATGTGGGCTTGAAGAACGGAATCTTCCATACATTCAGCCAGAACGAAATAGTGGTGGGCGCATAATAATTGACTCATTTGTCGTGGGGTATACCTGTTAAGATTTACTGTCGAGAAACTCTCCTTCGTGAAAATAAAACATTAAGTGGCTGGTAAGAGCGCAACCAATATCTCTCTTTGTTCTATAATCCTGGCTAGCATGAGATTATGGTGGCCTATAAGCCATGATCCTGATCATGATAGCGTAGATGTCCAGGATACTCGCAAGGATCCAGGCACGTCTAATAAATCCTTTTTTATTCCTTCTTGTCCAAACAGGCCATCGAAATGTCGGCAAACGCCTCTTAATCTTAGTATTTACTTCATCTAGCTTCATATACACTTTCAATAGGTTCTCAAGTCAGGTAACTAGCACTTCCGCAAGGGTCTCATCGTGGCAAGCCCTATCCTCATGGAATCGATAATGAGTACCATTTACCTGTAGTCTTCAGGTGAACACCCAACCCGATCTTCACTGCCCAAACGTGCGGGGTAAGACTACAGCCGCTGTGGCTGTGTTGCCATGTTCAAACCACCAGTATTCAGCGTGGTAACAGATGATGGACAGCAACCTTGATCAAATCTACCACTCCAGTCAAACAAAACAGTCCTTGTGCACTTTTGAGCAAAATCCATGGCACGAAATGGGCTGCAACCCGTCTTTCAAGACTGGAACTCGGAGGATAATGCCGCTTTCGATATCCAGATCCTGGACCCTCTCAGACGCAACTGGAAGGCGGCCTTGCAGAAATTGCTGTGTCTGGTCGACGAGGAACGGTATCGGCCCCGAGTACAGTCGAGCGAGTTCAGGAACGGCGTCTTGGCGGTGGGTATCGCGGGCGGATGCGACCGGGTAGTGACATGTTCCTAACGCAGCCGCAGGTCCGTTTCTCCCGCAGAGGTACGCTACAATTCAAGGAAATGGCCAAGAGGCTATGCAAGGCCATACTAAGCCACGAAAACGAATCCAAAATGTCCGAAATCACTCGCCGGGGCGTGTTGGGCATCTCGCCCCGGTCTGTCAAGTTCGACCGCCTCTTCCGCCAGCGTCTGTCCGAAATTTGCTCCAAAGGCCGGCCGTATCGACTCCTTAATAGCATTGGAGGAACGCCCGTTAGCCAAATCCCCCCATGGTACGTCCGTCTGGCCGTCCTTTGCGCCGGCCCCGCGAGACACGGCGCGCGCGCAGGAAGCGCCTCCACGTGATAACACTTTGCCATCATCTAGGGCCACCTCATTTGCTCTCGGAGCCATGACAGGCATACCTATATACATGCCGTCCTGTGCCACGGCCCAGCCGATAACGCCCACGGAGCGAGACATTGATGCCGCGGAAAAGCTCTTGAAATGGTTCATCGAGGAGCGGGGCGAGCAAGAGGTTGGCGCAGTCTCTCCCTTTGGTCGAGCATGCAATCCAAAAACGCAAGTAAAGCTAAGTTGAAGGTGTACAGTCAAATCAGAGCCTAGTCAGGCAGTTGGACTGTGCAGATCGAGATCTTGATCGCCACATTGCCTTGATCGCCGCTAGCACGCGTGAGCTTGAAGGTAACGTGTCCTAGTGTCTCTGTTTTCTCATTTCCGTTGTCATTCGAAAGACAAAGACATACAAGTAGGCTTATACAAAGTATGCAAGTTGTTTAGTAAACATTTCTCAACGAAGAATTCGCGAGTGGCGCCGCAGCATCGACGACCAGTATTACCTAGCCCTCAACGCCGCATGCAAATTGCTACTGAGCAACGAGCAGATTCTGGAAAAGTTCTTGGTCTCAGAGGGCGTAGACAACAGACCTACCTTCAGGAGCTCTCTGGGCGGCCTCGCCGCCTGCTTATCCATAGGAAGCTTGGAGACCGTTGCGGCGCCTCTCACGTTTAGTAACTTTGGCGGCTTTTTGACAACGATGGCCTGGCCGACGGCAACGGTCGTCAACCCCATGACCCTAGCGGCTGCGCTTGGGTTGGCAGCGGTCACGCTGATTGGGCATCTCAGTGACAGCGACGCCAGGAGCGCAGCATCACGCCTCAAACAGGGTACGCACTACAGGAACCTCTCATATGCTGTCACATATTCATTCATTCTATGCCACGAGGCTAACGTAGTATTCATCTTACCCTTCTGCCTAGACCTTAGCTTCATCTCCGAAATACACGGCATATGCCGTCAAGTTGACATCTTGCGGAGCTGGAAGAAAACGGCATCCCGGGGCCACTCCCTGCACCTTAAGAAGCTCCGCGCGATGAACTGTCCGGACACGGTGACCTTGTGGACCGAATTCGTAAAGGAAGTTAAGCGTGGCGAGCTCGAACCTAGATTTCGGGCGGATAGTCTTTCCACAACGGCTCGGGATTCGCGAGGCAAGAGGGCCGAAAAACAGGACGTTGAAGTATATATGAGCTATTTATTCGTCGCGAGAGCAGAAGAGCCTGGTTCAGACTCGGAGAACGACTCTAGCAGCAGTGACTGATATCAGCCACTCGCTTTGAGACACTAGTTACCTAATCTCTTATATCATGCTATGTCAGATTCGCGGTCAAGTAATATATATTTACAGAGCTAAAGAGTCCCCAAAAAGACTACAGGTTATAGTAGCCTACAGGCGAGTCAAGAGTCAAACGTAATTTACATTCCTCTATCTGAGATAATCATGATCATAGGCATATATGCATGTGGAAGAAGATCGCTTACATGTTAGATTACCTCCAGTCGTTGTTCCACCCGGCTTGTTCAACGACATAGGCAAGCGCAAGCTCCGAAAAGCGTGCCATATGCTATCAGATGTTAGTAACACGTGGGTATTTGGCGAGATGTCGATAACATACATCGAGAGAAAATCGGCCAGTCGCATCGTCGACGTCCATTGTGTCGTGGACTCCGTGGATGTACGGGTCAAACTCGCCGCTAATGGGGTCACCCTCAGAGGCAAAAGCGGCAGGGAACCCGGCGTTGGTGAAGGACATGTAATCCGATCCGGCACCCCTGAGACGGTCAGCTAGTATCAGCATGATGGCGCGTTTAATCTGCTTACTCTTGCAATTGGTAGACAGCAGACTTAATGTCGCTGTACTCTTGAGCTAAGCCGAGAACCCACTTGGTCAAAGGCTTGTCGGCAGACGTCTCGATAATGCCGATGGACTCGGTCGCATTCTTAGCAACAAAAGCCGTCATGTCCTAGATCTGTTAGTCACAATATAGCTTGTTGATCCCCCGTTTTAGAACGTACAAATTCCAGCATGGCACCGATGGTCGCACCAGATTCCTTCTTGTACTTGGCAATAGCCTGGCTGCCAAGAAGACCACCCTCCTCCGCCGCATACCAGTGGAACTCGACAGGACCGTTGCGAGGAATATAGCCATTGTGCGCGAGGACGCGGAAAGCCTCCAGAATACTGACGGTGCCTGAGCAGTCGTCATCGGCGCCTGGCGCGGGGAGCAGCGGGAAGAGATAATTCATGGAATCCTGGTGGGCGCCGAGGATCGTGACGGGCGCAGAAAAATTGGCGACCTTGGGCTCGAAGCGAGCAATTATGGAAGGCTGTGGGAATGCATGGGTAAAAACATCAAGCGAGATGTGAGTATGGAAGGGAGCTTCCTTGATGATCTGCCAGACGGATTAGCTAGTTGAGGCAGATGGTTGGCACTGAGTTCGTACATTAGCGATGTGATCACGAAGCCACAGCGCACTCTTCTCGCCCGTAACACTTCCGAAATAACGAGTGTAGAAGCTTGTCATGTGCTGCAGAACATGCACCATGTTATCTTTGGAAACCTGAGGGAACAAGGGCTTTACTAGTCTCTGCTGCGAAAGCTTAGGAAGGTCTGGCAGAGTTAGCAGCAAGCCATAAAAAATGCCAAAAAAAAAAAAAAAAATAGATCCTTACGAGCTTTGCCAGATTGAGCAGATAGGGCATTTTTCTTGTAGAAATCCTCGTAATCAGTAACGTCGGCGAACTTGCGGCCTTTGCGGCGCAGCCTCATCTTGTCGCCCTCGGTCATCCACTGCGGCTCCTTTTCGCCAGCAATGCGTAGGAGACGCTTCTCGGCGAGCTTGTCAGCTTCTTCGGGATGAAGCGCAACGTATGCATCGACAGGATCCTTGTGCTCCCTTAGCGCGGCTAGGATGGCTGGGTCGACCTTGTGCTGCGCGTCAGCGTTGTGAGAGAAGACGACCTGGCTGTCCTGAGAGGCGGCACCGAGACCAGCAAAGCTGAGTGCCAACAGGAGCAGCGCGCTTTTAGACACAGCTGGGGCCATGGTGGAGGGTTGGGTTGCTAATGTTCTTTGGATGAATATGTGATGATGTTGATGAAGGAGAGCAGTGTGAGAGTGTCTTGGCGTTGACGTTGTTCATCAGCGACTGGGCGGGTACCTGACTGGTCGCCATGGCGCCATAACTAGCGCCATAGAGAGGCATGCGACAGCACGATGAGGCAGAACTAATAATAAGTTGTCGGACTGCGGGTGACGTACCCTTGACCAGCCAACAGCTTCCTTGTGCCTTTTACACAAGGCTACAAGTCTGATTTACCAGTTCATTGGCTTCTGCTAATTATTTGACTTTACTTGAATTTGAAAATTTCTATATTAATAAGACCTAGTCAGCTGTGCTGGGCTCAAATGTCCTCCCTCCCATTATTCATTTGGCGGCTTCTAAGCCGGGGTATAACTTGTCATCTGCAGAATTTCAACGAAACACAAAAACGACGGCAAAAACGTGCCTAATAAGTAATAACGACCATTTTATTCATGTAAGCCGCGTTCATGTCCTGCACCAGATTTCTAGCAACCCACTTGCCAGCGTCCTCTCGGGAAATAGTGTACCCAATAGCCTTGGACTCGAAGCCTGTCTGGGGGTCCTCGGTGCCGACGCGAATCACCTTGTCCGACTCGCCATTGGTGAGCAGGCTTGGGCGGATAATTGTAAACTTTTCACCGCTGGCGACCAATTTCTCCTCCATCTTGATCTTGTCTGCGTGCGGGCCCTTGAGGCCCATGTACAGAGGCATCATGAGAAGAGGAAGGTCGCGACCAAACTTGGATACGCCAGTGCTGCTGCAGGCGACAATGTGCGGCGCGCCGGCAACGCCCTGCTGGCGGAGGGTGGCGATTGCGGCAACGAGAGTATCCATGCCGATTTCGCAAACCTGGGGTTGGTCAATGCCCATCTTGGACATGGAGAATTTGCCGCCAATAGTAGTGATGATTTCGTCAACAAATGTACCGTCCGGTGCAACGATGAGCTGTGAGACATGGTCAAGATTGTGGGCGTTGCCCTCGACAATCTTGATGTTGGAGGCCTTCAGATTGCCCAGCTTCTTGGGCTCACGGCAGAGGGCGACGCATTGATAGCCGGCCTCGAGACAATGTTTAAGAGCGCCAAGGCCGACGCCAGTGGAGGCGCCAAGGAAAGCAATATGTCGGCAAGGCATTATGAGTGTCTGTAATCCGTAGAGTGGTTGATAAGTCACCAGATCGGGGTCTTGATGTGTATTGGCGCCAAGGCTGTATGCGCCAGGGCTGGATAGCTTGTTTGGTGTTGAGGTATTGTTTTTTTTAGAAGTTGATGACTTGTATCGCTGATTGTGTCGATGTACGGATAACGTATTTACTTACCTTTTAAAGGGGAGACTAGGTGATATTTATAACGTCTTTTCTCCTACCATCTCGCCTTACAGCTACCGACAACCGTCCGACCAGTACAAGCCCAACTTGAACAAGCTTAGTGGCTAGCCCTAGCGGCATGTTCTCGGATAGTTTTCGCTCGTCATTTGATGTGGTGTAGGTTAAGCCTTGCCGGCGCGCTGGACGTGGTCTAGCTTCAACCCGCCCACGTACTAACTAATGTCTGGTTGTCGTCAGCACTTTCCAGAAGGGAGGGAGGAGGCCTAACATATTTCTTTATTTCTTCAATGCTTTCTTGAACAACCGTTTGCTAAAAGTCGTCGCACGGCTATGGTTCTATCAAGTAAACGTCTCCCTTGTCGGTTCCCGTCGTGACCGTTGCAGGCTTTTGCTCGAAAATGCCCGAGGAAAACAGGACGACATCAGTAGGTCCCACTGAGCCCGCGACCGTCTCGTCCGAGGGAGACGCGAGAGCTGTCCGAGCTGGCGGCGCGGACGGCGGCGCATCCAAGCCGCGTAGCTGCGTGACATGTCGCGCCCGCAAAGTCCGGTGCGATAAAAAGTCACCATGCTCCAACTGCCGTCGGGCCCAAATTCCATGCGTCCTCCCTTTAAATGACAAACCCCCGAGATGGGCCCGGCGACTGGATCGCCTCTCCCACGCTTCCGCCGCTACAGCCGCACCCCTGGACGCTGGCTCCAACCAGGTGATGCAACGACTGCAAAATCTGGAATATTTAGTGAAAAATCTCAGCGCCGAGCTATACCAAGCACAAGTGACTGGGAGCACCAGCGCACAAGTTTCGGCATCACCGCCATCGACAGAGACATGTCAGGCCCAGCCGCAACAGGCCGCATCGTCGACCTCGACTAGCCCCAATTCACAGGGGCATCGGCAACCAGGGCGACTCATCCCCGGAACCTCGGGTCAGAGCCAGTATGTAGCGAGTGGTTTCTGGTCGCAGATTAGTGACGAGGTATGCTTCACTATGCCTATTATGCATTGGCTATAAGCTAAATGATGGTGCAGCTCGACTATCTTAAAATCGAGACGGAGCGATTAGCGGATGACGGCTCCGAGACGTCCGACGACGATGTGTCTTCTCCAGCAACAACTCCTTCGGCTCTTGAGATTAGCCGCACGCCTGCCCAGCGCCATGTTTTCCTGTTCGGAAATAACTTACGCCCGCAACCTAGTCTCCGGGACTGCTGCCCGCTGCCTTCACAAGTTCCATTTCTCATTGATGTATTCGCCAGGAACGTGAATATGATCGCCCAGGTTGCTCATATCCCGACTGTTCGAAATATGATTCGAGCAGTACCCGGGGGAGACCTATCGGCGTTGAGTCCGCAGGACTCGGCCCTCATGTTTGCCATTTACTATGCCGCTGTCACATCTATGGAAGATGCTGAAGTAAGTGTTATATACGTCTCGTTATTGAGAACGTTTCGCTGACGTCTCTGACATAGGTCATCCTCAATTTTGGGACAACCAAGCCGAAGCTCAACTTGAAGTTCCGCGTCGGCTTCGAGCAAGCCATGGCTAGCGCCGACTTCCTCACCAACCCGACCCTTGTTCTGGTCCAAGCCATCGTCATCTTCCTATTCCTCGCTCGTCGCCACGACAGTCCTAGATTCGTTTGGATGATGGCGGGAATTGCAATTCGCATGGCGCAAGCCATCGGTCTTCATCGCGACGGCAGCCACTTTCCGAATCTGACACCCTACGAGGTTGAAATCAGGCGACGCGTCTGGTGGGCACTTTGCATGATTGATGCACGCGCATCAGGGGATCAAGGAACTGACCTCACCATCTCGGAAGATGGCTTCGACACTCGATTGCCCCTCAACATCAATGACGATGACCTAAGTGTCGACACAGCGGTCATGCCGGAAGCAAGACAAGGTATTACTGATATAACAATCACCCTGGTTTCTTGCGGTCTCGTAGACGTCGAGAGGAAAATGATTGCTAGACAAAAGGAAGGCCCCGCATCACCAGAGACGTCGAGCGCTATATTCGACGAACTGTTCGCGAGGCTGGATCACAGCTACTTGCGGCACTCTAATCCAAACGGCGACATCACCTATTGGGTCGGCGTGACCATTGCGCGACTAGTTGCTGCCAAGATGACGCTTGTCTTGTACTTGCCAACCATCGTGTCTGCGCCCCAAGAGGTTGCATCCAACCAGCAAAGAGACAAGCTCCTCGTCGCCGCCATTGAAGTGGCAGAGTACAACCATGCGCTCAACTCGGAAGAAAAATGCAAGCATTGGCGTTGGGTGTTCCAGACTTATACCCACGTCTACGCCATTGTCTACATGCTGCTATCTGCGACGCAAAGACCGTGGTCTCCGCTCGTGGAGCGCGCATGGCTCGCCTTGCAGAGCCCTTGGCTGATGCCTGCCCAGTACAGAACCGACAAAAACGTCAACCTTTGGGTCCCCATCAGGAGACTGACCGTCAAGGCCCGTCGGCACCGCGACGCAGAGCTTCGACGACTGCGTCAGGACCCCGCTGCAGTGCGACGCCTTGAGGAGGAATATTGGCGTGCGACTCAGCCAGCCAGCCCAGGGCCATTTCCCGGACAAGATGGCACCGAAAGCATTCATCTTCGCTGGTCGAGTATACTGAGCATGTCCCCGGACCCAGACGGCCACACCGATTTCTCAGCTGTACCGACTGGTGGACGCAATTTACGTTCGCCTGAAGTTCTAGATCTGGCGGCCAATCAAGATTTATACGCCGATTCTCTTGGCAGCCATGGGCCGACCAAGGGCAACATTTACAGCCACCAGACCAGCCAATCTGCAGACAACGGAGAGGGCAGCGGGCCATTTACTGCTTCCATGTGCTCGAGGCTCGAGGCTGGGCCGTGGGCTGGAGATGAACCTGTCTCTGGGGGTTTTACTGACACAGGTGTCGATGACATAGATTTTCTCGAAATGGATCTCGATGGCCATGTGGACTGGTCCAGTCTACTTGCCATGGCGGAACTCGACTAATACATGCAAACATGACCTACTGTGCACGACTTCAATCAATGCGCGAAATACCCATGATTGGCAAATTTTGATTCAGCTATTCATGTATTGGAACGCTATTCCTCCAACTTCTGCACACCCCTGATTTCATGCGTCCGGCCGGCTGTTTGCTAAGCGGAATTTGGTGGTTCTGCGGCAATTGCGCTGCTTTTCGCTGGCGAGCTCTTGGACTTGCTTTCTTCTGGAAAGGCGCCTGGTTCGCTTTGAAAGCGGGGTTTTGGAGCAAGGTAAAAGGATGACTGAAAGATATTGGCGGGCGCTGGCCTTACTTCGGCCACCGGGCATAGGCCCAACCGCCTGGCATACAGAGGCGTGAGAGGGATAGTTGGCACTCCGGGCGTAATGCTGACCGGCAAAATCCGTGGGACACGATCCGGAAAAGCTACATAAAGTGCTGACAGTGGGATGGGATTCTAAACCAAAACATTGGTGCCCGTCGATGCCTCGCAGGTATATGTTTTAGCAGCTGCATCTGTTCCGGCTGTGCCCATTTTGGCCGTAGCTTGCAAAGCAGTGATCTGGGGGTCGTCTGTAGATCGGGGAGGCGTGTAAGGTGCCGAAACGGGGTACGGTTGCTGTCCTTCAAGCAGCTCAGCAATGCGCCGAAAAAAGTCCTTTATGCGATCGTAAAAATCAATATTTTCCGAGACGTCAGGATCTTCTACCAGAGGCCACTTTATACATGAAAAGTTCCAAAGGGGTTGACGTGACCGGAAAATTGGTTGGCCAGACAGTTTCTGAGAGTCTGGGCCACTCTCAATCGGATGACGACTGGCTCCAAATTTGGATCGTAGCCGGACATGTTGATCAGTGGCTCTTTGTTGCCATTCAACAGAGTGATCAGCTTTGTCGTCCTGTCGTCGAACCCAAATCTCAGGCGCAAGATCTGTGAATTGCCCGCATGGTAACCGTAACGGCATGGGCCTGACTCGACAAAAAGGCGGGGGGTCATGAAAACGGTCGAGGCGAGACGGATCGCGGTCGAAAAGTGTCTGGTACCAGCTGTTCCATCTCTCAAGGGTCCTTTCCGTCTCGTCGTTGACGCCTGACGACTGTATGTCGGAAGAGTGTGCCGTGAACTCCAAGCCGAAGTGCGTCGATGGTAGCCAATGATAGCGAAGATCACCTCTGCTGCTGAACCAGACGACTCGGCAGCACGTGGGACAAAAGGAGAGGAAAGGCGTACCTTGAACCAAAGTCGCTTGATGAGAAGTCCATTGCGAAGACCCCTCAATATATGCTTTCAGCTCAGCTGGTATTGCAAGCGGCCAATAGAGACGCGGCGGTTCGGGCAACTGTCGGACTAAGTGAGGACTACCTCCGAAATTCGCTTGCAGATAGCCATTTGCCTCTTGAAAAAGGAAGAAAAGATTGAGTTGAGAAGCATCTACACTCTCCGCCGTATCCCATAGGCGTGCATGCGTGTGTGGGCTGGCGAAAAGGTCACAATCATGACGCCATTTGTCGCTAAATGCCGTCGAGTCTTTGTACCAAGCTATACGTTTGCATCTGGAGCAGATGCCTAAGAAGGGGAGGCCGGCTATGCGGCTGGAGGGGAGGGAAGGTCGAGTTGGCGCTGCCATGGCACTTGTAGATAGAAAATGCGAGTATGACGATATATAGCGGAAAAGAATTTGGACTTGTTCCGCGTGGTGTAAGGGCGAGGTGCTTGAGTGCTAAAAGTAATGACGTTCACAAGTGCGCAGTTCTGGAGCGATATTGGATGAGTTCGAGAGGAGCAGAAAGTCTGGACAAGTTAAAAAGAGATAAATTTGCTCGTGTTATATACTGTTAAGAATGCCTACAAGTGCCACGCCCCCGCGCTTTCCCTAGTAAACAAGTCGCTTTCGCAAGCGAGAAACACCGATGTATCAGTAGTGAATACACAATGGCAGTCGGAGGTGGCGCACAGATGGCACTGCCTCGATTCCGCGAGAGACGCCCGCTGTCATAGCTGGTGTGACTGATGAAAGTATTCCGGAAGTGAGAGTCTGATGCCGTGCTGCCAGAGGTACGGAGTATGGTAGTCTGTACCAGCCCCACCAAGTTGACCTGTCCGAGCTGGACGTTACCCGGAGCAAGCGGAGAATGGTTAATCCGGGGCGATGGCGCTGCTAAAAGTTGGCCACCCAACAACGCACGCTTGGTCGACATCTTTTCGCAGTCCCTATAATCATACCATAACGGCTTATAACGATGTCGTGGAGAAATCAGGGCATCACAGGATCGAACAACATTCCTCTTGGCAGCCGCCGACGATTTGCCGCCGATGGCGATGGCGATGGGGACTTGACTCCCGATCGCGACTTGAAGCGCGGTCGTGACCCTGAACCCCGATCGGCCGAACCCAGCGGCCCTCGCCAGCGCAAAAAGCGCAACCGTTGGGGAGATGCATCGGAGAACAAGGCTGCTGGCCTGATTAATCTCCCCACTGCGATCACGTCTGCTATGACCAGTGAACAGCTCGAAGCTTATACTCTTCATCTCCGAATCGAAGAAATCAGCCAGAAGCTCCGTATTGACGATGTTGTCCCCGCCGACGGCGACAGGTATGTTTCTCGTTGTCATCTGCACGTAGGCTCATGCTAACAGTCTAACTCTAGATCACCTTCGCCTCCTCCCCAGTACGATAACCATGGTCGCCGTGTCAACACTCGCGAATACCGCTATCGCAAGCGCCTCGAAGACGAACGACACAAGTTGATCGAAAAGGCCATGAAAACCATTCCTAACTACCATGCACCGCAAGATTACCGTAGACCTACCAAGACGCAGGAAAAGGTCTACGTTCCTGTCAACGACTACCCGGAGATTAACTTCAGTATGATTGCTAACCCTTTAACCCTAACCATGACGAGGCTTTGTCTCCCCCAAACTCCCCTGCTTGAAGTTTGATCTGCCCATTGTGCCAGACCAGGCTTCGCATATGGGATTCTTTGTCGAAACGGGCTTACTCTTTCTTGACACCGCTCTCTGTTGCCCTTGACCATGATACTAACACGTAGCTCTCCTCATTAAGTCGGCTTACTTATTGGCCCTCGTGGCAACACTCTGAAGAAGATGGAGACGGAGTCCGGCGCCAAGATTGCCATTCGCGGCAAAGGATCCGTCAAGGAAGGCAAGGGTCGATCTGACGCGGCTCACTCTAGCAACCAGGAAGAGGACCTTCACTGCCTGGTTATGGCTGACAACGAGGACAAAATCAACAAAGCCAAGCAACTGATTCACAATGTCATTGAGACGGTCAGTACAACCCCATTATCCGTCATGCTATACCTTTATTGACCAGTACAGGCCGCCTCTACGCCCGAGAACCAGAACGAGCTCAAGCGTAACCAGCTTCGAGAGCTTGCTGCGCTCAACGGCACCCTGCGAGACGACGAAAACCAGGCCTGCCAGAACTGTGGTAAGATTGGCCATCGTAAATACGATTGCCCCGAGAAGCAAAATTACACGGCCAGCATTATATGCCGAGTCTGTGGTAACGCAGGCCACATGGCTCGCGACTGTCCTGATAGACAGCGAGGTGCCAGCTGGCGTAACGACGGCGGACGTGCCGTTGGCAAAGTTGGCGCCGGCGACGGTATGGATCGCGAATACGAAGTAAGTGTCATACTCTGGCAAAAGACAATCCACAGTCGTGCTGACCAGCTGCAGCAACTCATGCAAGAACTTGGCGGTGGCTCTGGTCCTCCTGCTCGTATTGAAGCCGGTCCTGTTGGCGGCGACGAGCCAGATGCCAGGCCTTGGCAGAGAGGAGCGACTGGAGGCCCTGCACCTTGGAGATCCCGCCGTGACGATAGAGATGCGGGTAGCGGACCCTCGGGCGGTCCCGCTCCTTGGGCCCGTGATCGCAATCGTGGACAGGATAGTTATGGCGACGGCTGGAACGGCGGAGGCCGTGAAGGGTCAGGCGGTGCTCCCCCCTGGCAGCAACAACAGCCCGCTGCAGCGTACAGCCAAACGGATGCGGGCTACGGAGCCTATGCTGGCTATGCTGGCTATGCCGCCAATGGCTACGGATCTGCGCCTGGCATGGCTCCTCCCGGAGTGCCGAATGGTGAGGGTGGTCTCGATGCGCCCCCTGGCCTCGCCGGTCTTAGCTCGTTGATTCAGCAGTACTCTGGCGGCGGCGCGCTTCCACCTCCTCCTCCTCCTCCCAGCGACGGACCGCCTCCTCCTCCTGGTCCGCCGGCCGACCAGCCACCTCCCCCTCCTCCCCCTCCTGCGTAAAACAAAGGGGAAGAACAGTCCAGTATAACAGCGTCGAGATGGATATTCGGTGGCCCTTCAAAACAAACTAACTATGGCTTTGCCATTTTTTTTTTAACCAGCGGACCGCGGATGAAACACCAAGGCTTTACAGCAGCCGTTGTCGCGTATATTATTGCTAACAGCAGGACGAACGAACGCCATTCGACGAAAATCCTGTGTAATTTTAGTCCAACGCTATTTCTATAGTTGCCATGTGCGTCGCATAATAGATGCATTTGGATGAGATTGATGCTATTTTCTGAAAGTTAATCAAGATGTAACTTCAAATGACCCGCAAAAGCTTTCCCACGCAAGTATTCGCGCGGTGGTGACAACTGTGCGTTCGCAGGTGGGTTCGCAGGGTGGAGTCAATCTTGTACCAGTTTTGCGCTGGAATGACGGCAGCTCAGCGAGCTCCGCATTTAGCCAAGACTGATAATCCCGTTGTCATGGGGGCTTCCCTTCACCTTGCGCAACACTACTGTCGAGGACGAGGTGCGCAATGACTCCGGCCAATCAGTGAGAAATAGTA
The DNA here is from genome assembly GCA_038367545.1 of Beauveria asiatica. NCBI lineage: Eukaryota > Fungi > Ascomycota > Sordariomycetes > Hypocreales > Cordycipitaceae > Beauveria > Beauveria asiatica. The sequence continues at coordinate 48,465 of JAAHCF010000061.1, read as the reverse complement.
GGGCTGTTCAGTCACCTCCTTCTGCCTCTGCTTGATATCGTCGCCCTCTCGTCATCAAACCCCGCAGCGCGCCATGGCCATCTGGAACCCGTTCGCCTTTCGGCCCTGGCCCGTCTTCTTCTGGACCACGGCCACCTACCTCGCCATCCTCATCCCGCTCCTCTACGTTCATGAGACTGTCCCTGCGATCCCTAAGAATGAGGCGCTGCCGGCTGGCGTCAACCTTACGGATGCCTGGATTGACCTGCAGCGCATCACCGCGCACTACCATCCCTACAACAGTCATGCCAACGACGAGGTTCGCGAATATCTCGCTAAGCGCGCGAAGCAAATTTTGGACCAAAACAAGACACCCTACACCCTTGACCGGTCTGGCGGCCGAGTATGGGGGGGCGACGCGCGCACAGCTGCCGGGAACGCGCCCAGTGTAACACTATTCGACGACCAAATCTCCAACGCGACGTTCATCACGGAAAACACCGTCAAGGGCCGCAAGGCTGACACACAGTCTGGACAATATTTTGAGGGAACCAACCTCTACGCCTACATTCGCGGCAAAGAGGATCCGGAGGGTGAATGGTGGAGCTCCGACGACGCCGCCGATACATTCCGAGGCAAGGGTGGTGTCCTCGTCAACTGCCACTACGATTCGTGAGTCGTGCAATTCATCTTCGCCTCGGATATAGCTAACTAGGATTAGTGTTGCCACCGCCTATGGCGCTACTGACGATGGTATGGCTTGCATCACCTTGCTGCAGCTGCTGAGCCACTATACCACTGAGGGAAACCAGCCAAAGCACGGCATCGTTCTCCTGTTCAACAATGCCGAAGAAGATGGTCTACTCGGAGCCATTGCTTTTGGATACAGCCCATTGCGCCAATTCTGCCATACATTTGTCAACCTCGAGGGCGCCGGAGCTGGTGGCCGTGCCATGCTATTCCGCACCACTGACTTGGAGATTGCCAAGGCATATGGCTCTACTCGTCATCCTTTTGGCTCCATCATTGCCGCAGACGCCTTTGAGTCTGGCGTAATCAAGAGTGGTACCGACTATCAGATTTTCGCCGACCACTACGGCCAGCGCGGCATGGATATCGCGTTTTATTCACCGCGCTCGCGATATCACACAGAGGACGATGACACTCAACATGCTTCGGTGAGCAGCATATGGCACATGCTCTCCGCCGCCCTTTCGTCTACAAAATCGCTCTCCGAAACCACTGGTACCCTGTTCCATGGCGATCGCGCTGACGGGAGAAATGATTTGGTCCAGAACGGCAAGCCGACGCGTGGTGTGTGGTTCGACTTCTTTGGCAGCGCCTGGGCCACTTTCGCGCTTAGGGGCCTCTTTGCCTGGACCCTGACGCTCCTCATTACCACGCCCCTCATTCTATTCATTGTTACTGTCCTTTTGATCAAGCAAGAAAAGTACTATTTCTTCGCGAGCAGTACCCAGGCAGACTCTGGCATGAGCGACAGTCTTCTCGCTCTAAATGGCTGGCGTGGATTGTTCCGTTTCCCTTTCGCTCTCATATTCGCCTCTGCTCTCACCTTTGGTTCCATCAGACTTGTGGGCAAAGTCAATCCGCTCATCATCTACAGCAGCAATTACGCAGTGTGAGTCTACTACATCTCTCCTCATAACGCAAGCTAACGGAAACCAGATGGGCCATGTCCATCTCAATATTCTACTCTTCATTTTGGCTCATCATGCGGGGCTCCAGCTACGTTCGCCCAAGCGCCCTTCACCGCGGCTACTCTTTAATTTGGCTTTTTGTGTTAACCTGGGCTTTTCAAATCTTTGTTGCGGTCTGCGAGGACCGCTTTCACGTTGGAGCCTTTTATTTTGCCGCTTTCTTTCATACTGGCGTCTTTTTGGCTGTCCTCATCTCGCTCCTGGAGCTGTTTGCACTCCCGTCCAAGTCCGCCTTTGCCAAACAGGTGCAGGATACGGATCCCCCTAGCAATCACATTGCAAGCAACAATCAGGAAAATGACGGCGCAGACGACGATGAAGAGGAGGAGGAAGAGCCGACAGAGGAAACGCCGCTCATAGCTGATGAGCAGGGCCACGATGGAGCCGACAACGAGGACCAAACCACTTTTGCTACAACTTATAGAAGAAGACCTGCTCCTGCGAATGATGGCCTGAAAAAGCTGACGACTCCAACTCATGAGCCCTACGCTAACGAGCAATCCTGGTCGGGTCGCCTGCCAAGCTGGACTTGGTTTCTTCAGTTGCTCGTCCTTGCCCCCATTCACCTTAGTATCACAGCGAACACGGCTCTTGTGCAAACCGCTGCCATGTCGCAGACGAGCGTTGATGGTAGTGACAAGCTTCTACCTCTGCTGTCTGTCGGACTTTTGACTATTGTTCTGTTGCTCCCCTTGACACCTTTTATACACCGTGTCAACCACCAGCTGCCAACTTTCTTGTTCCTGGCATTCGTCGGCACGCTCATTTACAATTTGGTGGCTTTCCCATTTTCCTCCGACTACCGGTTCAAGTATTTCTTCCAGCAAACAATCGACGTGGACCAACATACGAATCAGGTCTCCATCTACGGCATTCCGGACTACACTCGCGAGATTATCCAAGCGCTTCCTGGAGCAGCTGGGCAGAGCATAGAATGCAAGGCAAGCAAATCCCTCGTCGGCCTCTGTGTCTATGACGGAAGCGCACAGCCTCCTAACGTGGCACCGGGATTCGAAACCAGAGACCTGGTGACACTTGGTGCCTCGAAATCTTCCGACGGCAAGTCTGTCAAGCTGCATCTCGATGCCATCGATACCAGGACGTGCACCATCAGCTTCTCGTCACCCGTGTCCGGATTTGCCGTGGACAATGCTGCGCCGATTGAGAAACGACCTTCGGTTGGAATCAACAGCGTGCGACTGTGGCGACGCAGGTGGCAAGGCCCGTGGAATGTTACTCTGCAGCTCGGTAGCAGCCGTAGCATTGCAAATGTTCCTGCGGAAGGGGAAGAGGTGGATGTACTTTCCAGTGGGGAGCTCAAGATCAGAGCGGATGCTTTTGAAGTCACAGCGAGCTGCAGCTGGAGCGACGCTAACGTGGCCTCGACCATTCCTGCTTTTACGGAATTCAAGCGATACGCGCCACGTTGGGCTGTGCTATCCAAAGCGAATGTCGGCCTGGTCGAGGTGAAGAAGACGATCAAGGTTTGATATGTAGTAGAAAGGTCTCCTGTACGAGTATCTCGCGTCGTTTGCGTCGTGTACGAACCCTAATGATCCATCTCGTGTACTGCTATTCGCCGTCTCGAGTACGTATTTCTATAGATGGTACTTTGGTATCTTAACGCTCCTGTAAGTTTTTTTCTACTTTTTACGCCATCAGTAGTTATGAGCAGGTACCAATATCACGGTTTTCAAGACGAGTTATAAGCATGTCATGATAGTAGTCGAATTGAAGAATTGGAGAGTATCTGTATTCTTCCTTGGCCGTCGGGGCAACAAGGCCGGCGATGATCCGCCAACTCCGGCCGCCTCAGTACGGCAAGCTATTCCGAACCGCTGTACCACAACTTGCCACGGCTGTCGTTTCTCATCATCCCGCACCTTCAAACCCGCCAATTGATGTTTTCAACTTTGTGTCGACGCTACTCTGGATGGCAGAGATTACCGCCGAGGACACATTGACTCAAGCCGACGCCATAGTAGTCCGAAAGGCTCCTGACGCAGTCGTTGTAGCGTTTGTGGCAGGCCTTGAGAGATTCACCGGTTTCGTTGCGGCACTAAACCAGCAACCAGCATTAGCTTTGTGGCCAAAGATTCAATTTCCAAGTGCTTGCGTGCGGTGACTTACGACTGTGCAGCTACCGCATTGATCATCGACATCCTCCTTGCAACCTTTATCCGGCGGCAGCCAGCCCAGACAGCATGGCTGCAACGAAAATTGTCGAGAACTTCATGTTTGCGAAAAGAGATAATGGGAGATGTAGAGACCGGATAGGGTACTGAAAGAGGTAGAGATCGGATAGAGTATTGGAAGAGGTAGAGGCAGGATATGGGCAGTCGGAGAGGGCTTTATACTAGGCACACCAAGCGGCGAGGCGCTATCAGGGACCGGCTGGGTGCAACCGAATCCAGCGGAAAAGCTTTCCAACAAAGAACACAATACTTGCAAGAAGGAAATATTGGGGGAAAAACTTTGCCGAATATTGGGTCATTGACGGGAATTGCGCAAAACGATGGTGTTTGCATTGCGATACTAGCAATACAATACATGAAAAAGTGGCTTCTATACGGGGCATGACAGTATGGATCTGTCAGACTGCACAATGAGATTGTGAGGGGGCCTTGGTTGCCAATATTATATCGTATATGCTATTATCACCATTGCGTTCTGCGCTCGGGTTTGCGGAAGGAGATATTGGCATCGGCCAACCACCCCGAGAACACTCTGATGACTGATTTCTGTCAAAGCGTCAAAGAGGACCGTTGCGATTTTCGAACTCGAGCATCTCGGCAATACTCTTTGTCAGGGTCTTTTCCCCCCACCCTCTCCCCACTCACTCATCAATAAGCCGGGTTGCTCTGTGAACTAAAGCTTATCTGATTGAATGTTCATCGGCTTCCGATAAATGGGGTGCAAATACAACCCGTATACAGCTTCCAATCAAAAACGCAATCGCGTCAGAAATTAACAAGCGCAAGGACTATTCTTGTCAGTTATCACGGTCGCTTTGAGTTTCAGGTCTTTTTTTAGGCGGACAAGCAAATGTGTCGGTGAGTACAGAAAAGGATCTAGGGTAAGTGTACTTGTGCTATTGCAAAAAAGTCCTGCATTGCCTCTACATAACGTACTTTGCAGCCACTGCTGCCCTAAATTAAGACACCTCTTACGCACGCAATTTTATACTTAAAAAAAAAGGTAGATAATTTAAATTGAAGAGAATTGACTAGTTTTTAATACCTTGTATATTCGCCTTTTGCATCTCTAACAGCGATGAGTCGATTCCGCCAATAGTCCATTAGCTTGCCTAACATACTACTCTGGTATTTGCCTAGCTAGTTGTAAATTCTCCTGTACATTTACGTGGCAGAATCTATTATCCCATATCATTGTATTCATACACTCCATGCACAAACATAGCTAATTGGAGGATATTCTGTATTTTATTTATTCTGCATAACGAGAATGCCGTCCGGGAAATACGTCTTGCGTGACTGTTGCGAGAATATCAAATCGAACCCCTCCCCCCCTCCCCCCCGGCCCTTGGCGCCAAAACAGCACAACCAATACACAAGCGAACAACCCGATCGCATCTTTATATCCACTTTAGATTGTAAGTTTCATGTCTAGTAATCGTCAAGTCGGCAGCAGCTTTTGGGAGAGTATATAGACAAGCAGTAGGTTCAATTACTAAAGATTAGTACCAGGGTTAACCGTTGTAAATTAGAAGAACTCACTAGGCTGGCGTTGACGTTGCTTGTGTCTTACAGCCGCCGTATCCGTTGCAGAATACCCGCCTTTCTAACTAGGGTTGTTCGCTGCTCTTCGCCGATTAGGCGTGCGGATCCCGTCGCTGCGAGAAGGTGAAGGATGATGTACGAAACTTTCATGGTAGCGAGAAGTTGAGAAATGACTTGGGAAGATATCAGTTCGACACTATCTACCTGTCCAGGTCGTATTATATATGCGTTTTACCAGTCGTTATCCCACTTATTCAGTTTGACCAACGGACCGGTCTTTTGAGCTTTTCTCTACCATTGAGCTTCTCGCCCCGTTCTGGTGTTACGTGCCACCTCCTAGACCTGCTCTAACCGCCGAGATGATTTTCGTGCTAGGCTTTTCGGATCATTCTAGGCCGATCAGACCGAATACAAGGAGTGCGGCGGCCAATGCCACTCGGCCCATCGGTACGTGTCACTCGTCCCTCGCTGCTTCGTCTTGTTTGTCTATAGCCCAGGAGTCCGTAATGTTTGTATATAGCAAGTAATCATCTTGCCCGAGATTAAACGACACTTCCATACGCTCCGCTCGGGTCTCGCAATGCTCGCCCCACGCCGTTATTTCTGTAGCGTGCTTGCGAGCACGCGGTTCGTATGGGTATCCGTCGGCAATAAGACTTTTATTTGTATTGTCACGCTTACGCGGTATACTGTCTCCCGGATTGCGCGGCTACTTTGCTACTGCCCCCCCGTCGGTCCACCCAAACGTCGCTCGGTTATTATCGCCGTTCCGCGCCGAGACCCTGAGCCGCGACGGCTGTCGGCCGCTGCAGTAGCACCGGCGCCATGGACGAGTCCTCTGCGCACAATCGATCCATGATTATGCCAGATTGCTTATGACAATGGCCAAATCAAATATTACAGATAGACTGAGAAGATGGCGGTTACCATTTTCAGGTAAAAGATTTAGGCTCCCGGCGTTATTCACGTCGCCCCAAGCCAGGGCCTTTGTAGCGACCATGCAGAATCAATTCAATGCCATGGTCATGTGCTTGATACGAGGGGGAAAAAAAAATGCGGGCATCTTACTCTGTGACGCAAATCCTTTTATTTGTCCAGAGATGTTATCACGCTTTGAGTAGAATGATGTATGTTGAATTTTTGATCAGTTGATTTGCATTCGAGTTGAAAAGCTACAGCGTCATGACCATGGAAATATATTTCTTTGCTCTACGAAGAGCTGTCAAAGCTTTTTTAAGCCGCTTTAGTCAAAGCCAAAGAGCTTCCTCATCCAGTAAAGTCTTATTGAGGCCGCTTGAGAAAACCTGCTCTCCAAATTCTACATCTCACCGCGTCCCCCAACGTGGCATCGGGCCACGGTATCTGTCTCGATGCTGCTCTGGCAGTCGCACGCATGACGCCAGTCACAATGAGTTATCCAGTCGCGCAGGTTGAATTTAAACAGCACTTCATTGACCCATTTCTTGCAGCTGTACTCGGGATCTTGGGCAAGTGTCGGCCTGTGCACCTCGATAAGTGTACGGATCAGTGTACGCGCATCTATGAATACTTGCAAAAAGCACAGTGGATGCACCGACAGCGTCCTATACGGGTCGGTTGAGTCGGGTTTAAAGGTCCATCGGAATGTGTAGCGCTCTTGATCCGGGACGACGTGGCATATTATGTGTTCCTGGCCTCTGATGAACAATAGACTGGAATGAAGATTGCAGGGCGGTTCCAAATCGGGTCTTTCGGTCCACATCATGAAAACCTGCCATTGCCCGAGGAGTTGCCTGTTAGACATTTTGGGGTGGTCAATTATCTTCTTGTCGTGACGGGAATTTGGAGGTCCAAGTGGAACGTTTGAAAGGCGAGCGTCGAGGAGCTTGGCCGCTCGAATATATTTTTACCATTCTTCTGCAATACGAATCAGCATCCTCATGACCATGTCCTTGCCGTGATTCAGATGGGGATCTCGAAGATGAAGTCGCTCAAAGGCTATTGATGGAACAAATAAATGGCCAGTGCTCTGCTCGGGGCTCACATGACAGGAGCCCAATGACACGACGTTGTGTGAGTACTACAGTGTCGTTTCTATAGATGTGCGACTCACAGAGTAACCTTGACGAAATGGCGGCTTGGGTGTCACGAAACACGTAATCACGCTAAAAGAGAAAAAAAAAAAAAAAAAGAAAAAAGAAAAAAGAAAAAAGAAAAAAGAGAAAAAAAAAACAACTGGCACTTACTGTAAAGTTGTGCAAATCAAAACATGGTGCCGAAACCGGCCGTTTCGCTCGAGATGAGGCAAATCAATAACTTTGCGGGAATAATTAGAGGCACTGAATACCGCGCAGCACCAGGGCCGGCAGAGGAGAATGAAGCGCGCAAAAGAGATTGCAGTTGGGCTTGAAGGAGATTTTCGATGGAAACAACCTGCCAACGTGCTCTGTCGACGCCGTGTCTCACCAGGAGTCGCATGTTTCGGAACGTGGAAATGAAGAGAAAGTAAAGGCAGGAGAATAAAAAAGGCAGGAGAATGAAAAAGGAAGGAGAATAAAAGGCAGGAGAATATCAAACTTTGGGCATCAACATGGTCAATCTTTCCATCATCATCTCTTGTTGTTGTTTGTCGCTGTACCTCGGCAACGAACAGCCCCACATGATGGTTATCAAACATCCTTCACCAGTACATTCACTCTCGGCGTTTGTATCCAAGCCATCTCACATCCGTCGTTTGTCGGCCGTGATGAAAGCCCGTCTGTCGCTGCCGTCGTCGAGGCAGGCGAGCTCCAAGAGCCATGCGCTCATCTACTTTATCCCCGGGAACCCAGGCGTCGTCGAATTCTACACCGATTTCCTCTCGTCCCTACGCGCACTGCTCGACAAGACGGAGAGCGGCACGGCCCATGACATTTACGGGCGCAACCTCCTCGGCTTCCACGATGGCGACCACGAGCCCTTTGGCCCCGAAAACCTGCCCTTTGATCTAGACGCCCAAGTCGAGGGCATGTGGGCGGACATTGCCTCGCAGCGCTACGGCGACACCAAGGACAAGCCGTACGACTTTGTCATCCTCATCGGCCACTCCATCGGTGCTTACATTGCCGTCGAGACATTTCACCGTCAAGCCATGAACCCAAAAGCCAACCTCAACCTGCAGCACGGCTTCCTACTCTTCCCCACCATCAGCTACATTGCGCGCTCACCCAGCGGCCTCAAAATGACAGCCCTGCAGCAAAGTCCGTACCTCCCCGGCGTCGAAGAGAACCTGCATCGCATCGCCAAAGCTCTCGTGTACTTTTTGCCCCAGTCTACGCTCGAGTGGCTGTGGGCTAGCTATCTCGGATTCAGCGCGGCAGCAGCCGCAACGCTCGCCGCGTGGCTCAAAAGCCGTGATGGCCTGTGGCAGGCCATTCACCTTGGCCGTTCAGAGCTCAAACTCGTAGGCAAGGACAAGTGGCATGATACCTTTTGGGATGCCGTCACCACACCTGGAAGCGGTGGCGTCGCGCCCAAGTTCTTCTTTTTTTACGGAAAGCATGACCATTGGGTCGATGACAGCCTCCGCGACGAGTTTATTGCGCGCCATAGAGAGCGCGGGCACTCGCCGGGACGTCCATCCCTCGAGGTTGATACGGGTGACATTTCTCATGCATTTTGTACAAAAGAAGGCAAGCGCAGACTGTTGTTTACAGTGTTTTTGGCATGATTCTCGCTAACAAGAGCAGACACAAGCCTCCAAGTCGCCGCAAAAGTCCACAGTTGGGTTCAAATCATCCAAGACGTTCAGAAATCATGTCAATGAACCCTTAGAGCTGCTATTTTACCTCTCATAAATGGAATTTTGGTCATTGCGCCTTCACATTGCAAGTCAGCAAAAATGGCTAGAACCAGCCACCCCATCCAGTCTTCTACACGTGGGATTCGCTTACGGGGTCATCGTGCAGGTGACCTTGAGAAGATGACACCTGGAAATATAAAGTTGAATATATCGAGATGGCTTTATGCTCCGCGCTTTCAATATGCATGGGGGCGTCGATTGCTGGCAATTAAACCTTGGTGGCGTTGGTGGCAGAAGCGAGGACCGACGACATTCAACCTTATTACAGATGCTGCCAGCTTCTTCTGAACTAAGTCGCAACACTACATATACCCTCAATAAAACTCATTCTTTGACGAGTTTTCATCATTTCACTTGCGTCCTTTCAAACCACCCACCGACATCGTACTCGACGCGGTACATTTCCTTCAAAATGCCTGGCATTCCATCATCTACACCAGCAGACCACTCGAGATACGGCGTACATTGGCCTTGGAGCATATGGTCCGAACAACAACTGCCGGATGAAATCTTTTGTGCTGATACATGTAAAGAAAAGACGCCACTAGTGAAGAAAATTGCAAAGAAATACGAGGCACCACTAAACAACAACGACAACGACGATGAGCTACAGTTTACTGGGTGCCAGAATGCCGCATTCTACTCTTTGACCCATGACGCTCTTCTTGCTATAGTACCCTTTCCAAAAGTCATCAAGGATATTGGTGAAGCAGCCGAACTGCTTGGCATTTGCTGTAAGTCGGACGTTGCCAAGCGTCAATCAAGTCGCAGCGTAGGCTAACCATCCAACCTTTGCAGTTTTCCCGGGAAACCATACCCTCGCTTCCAGATATCTAAGAAGAGCGAAAAGGAAAAATCCCATGCCCCCAAGCATCCGCCGGTCTGTCAAGCAGCGCGATCTCAACACGTGCCTTGTAATGGGCACCTCGGCAGTTGACCATGTGCAAATCGTGCCTCTGCTGATCAGCGACTTGTCCAACAAGAAATTTAGATTCTTGTTCAAGTTTGGACGGCTTTTCTTTGCCCGAAACTTTGGATCGTTGCTTCAGGAACGTATAGAGACCCTGCGTGACTCTGGAGAACAAACGTACAACATCCTCTCCCTGAACCCCGACCTTTGCCAGCTTTTCGACAAGGCCCTGGTTGGCTTCAAGCCCCTCTACGTGGGGGCCACGCGGTCCGGACACTCGGTGACATATCACGCATCGTTTTCATTCCACATCCTCGGGCGAAACCAAATCAATAGCCACCAAAGAGTCACGCCATCCGATGCCACCCTGTACCGAATGCAATTACCGTGCGAGGAGCCAAAACTGACCTGGTCCGAGATTGAAGCCATCGATAAATGTATTCTGTATGACGGCAAAGTCGTTCGGGTTCCCTGTGACGACAGACGCGAGGCCGAGTCAATGCTCGCGCTGTTGGCCTTTCGCTGGGTAATTTCTTCGTATTGGTTTCTTGCGGGCTCCCCAGGCAGTCAACGTGATGAAGATGTGGGTTCAAATCAGGGTAGCGACCAATATGAGGATCGGAGCCAAGACGACAATCTAGAGCAGCACGGCAATCTAGAGCAGCATGACAAGCTGGAGCAGCATGACAAGCTGGAGCAGCATGACAAGCTGGAGCAGCATGACAAGCTGGAGCAGCATGACAAGCTGGAGCAGCATGACAAGCTGGAGCAGCATGACAAGCTGGAGCAGCATGACAAGCTGGAGCAGCATGACAAGCTGGAGCAGCATGACAAGCTAGAGGAGCATGACAATCTAGTGCAGCCTGACAATCTAGTGCAGCATGACAATCTAGAGCAGCATGACAATCTCGAGCAGCATGACAATCTCGAGCCGCATGACAATCTCGAGCCGCATGGCAATCTCGAGCCGCATGACGCTCTGTTCCAAGACAATGGCACGTGGGCCATGTTCTCGGTCATAAACGCTCTAGAAGGGTCTGAAGGGGAGCCTGGTGCTGAAAGTCGAAGCTGAGTACTTGCCACCAAAGATTATACAAGAAAGTGGCTACTTGTGATTCTTTTGAAGCGATCAAGGATATAAATTACAAAGTAATAGGGAATGAGGGAATGACTAGCTCATATTACCAGTCATATAAAAACAGAATATAGATGAGTTGAACAAGCTTCGTCTCACACATTACCATCATCACTGTGCCCATCTCACTTCCACGATCATCTGAGCGGCAGGTCTTCTACCCACCAATACTATTGGTACACTTTGTCCAAACCAGCTGGGCATCGACGACAGCGCGAAGTGGGTGTAGGGACATACATCATTGCCAACCACAAATCACGGGAGAAATCGGAAACAGCTCAGCTTGATTAAAAATTTACCATTCGAACATTAATATTATCCAGACTAAGCTGGTTTATTAATTTATGTAATAACACCCACTCTCTAGCGACAATGGCTGTTTGTCCCACTCCGAAACCGATGGTATTTGAAGTTGCCAAATCTAACAAGACACGAGAGACTCCGTCAATCCATCGGCCTAGGTTTTCGCCACGGCAATATAGACCGTCAGACTATCCAGCCCCGTGCTCCGCGTATCCCCAAGCACAATGCCCGCGCACAAAAGTGCTCGCTTACAGAGCGAGGACAGCAAGGACGACGGCGGCAGCTCCGACAGAGAGACCGGCGGCACCGGCGATGGGGACAGTGGTGGACGTGGTCTGGTTGTTGGCGGGAGTCTGGGAAGCCAAAGTGGTGTCGCAGGGGATGCTGGTCCACGAGGTGGTGACGGGAACGGAGGAGGTGACGGAGAGAGTAGCAGAGGTGGCAGAAGCCGAGCTGGAGCCGGAGCTGGAGCCGGAGCTAGAGCCGGAGCTGGGGGCAGTAGAGGTGGCGGAGGCAGAGCTGCCGGTGGAAGCGGTAGAAGTGCCCTGGGCGGCGCAGAGAGCCTGAACGGCGGGAAGGACCTTGCCTGCAGGGGTTTTTGTTAGTTGTCTGGTTCATTGCGTTGTCGGCCGGGCTTGCGCGGAGCAAAGGGGAAGGGAAAGGCTTACCAACGGCAACGTCGGCACCGCATTCCTTAATGACACAGGGAGTGGCCGCGCCGCTGAGGTCCGTCAGATGGGGGCAAATGCAGGGGTAGTCGGAGGTCGAGCAGCTGGTGCTGGAACTGACGGCGCTGTCAATGCAGGGTAGGGCGCAAGAGGGAATGTCCTCGCGGGTCTGGGCAGCAGCCAGAGCAAAGAGAGTGGCGACGACGGCGTACTTCATCTTGACGGGTCGAGATGTTTGAACGAGGCTATTGGTGGTGGTGGTGGTGGTAGTATGGTATTACAGGAAGAAGCGAGTACAAGTATCTGGGCAATGGGAAAACCAAGGAAGAGGAGGAGGGACGGAGGGTACGGTCGAGGAAGGCAGGGGATGGGGCAAGCTTTTTGTAGACGAAGAAGAAAATTGCTCATGAGGATAGCAAAGTTGGAGTGCGGAGCAAGAAAGCCCATGTTCATTTTGCCATTCGATATAGACTGCATACGACCGAGATTGAAGTGGGTGTGGGCGGTTGTCGGGGGGCCAGGGGGGGCGTGCAAGCTTCTCCCTGGCTTATTACGGTTCCACGTTGGTCGCCAGAGATGAACGTCGACAAACCAGGTCGGAGCCCGCGCGACGACCCAGCCCCAGCTTCTGAGTCTCCAAGGTTGGGCCTGTGGTGTGAGACGCGAAGAGAGATCATCAGCTCAAGGCGGGACCTTGCAGTAGTTTGGTCGACGATACTGGTATCATCTACTAGTTAGTTAGAGCCCGAGAATGGCGCTTTCTGGGGAGACATCTCATCAGCTAGTTACTAAAACCTGTCTATCCCGGTCTATAATAAACCAGGAGCTGGTTTTGGCCGGGTCATCGGTCCCCACCGCGGCTGTCCGCCGAGTTATAACTTAAATATTGGACAGGCCCCAGGGATTCTATTGACAGCCGGCGGAAACAAGTTATTTCGTGCTGCTCTGCTATGCTCTGAAAGAGGAGTACTGGCTTATTATGATGATATTTTGATCCCGCTTAGATTTTGTAGTGCGCGACAAGGAAGAAGTAGCAGGTCATACTCACCACTGTCGTGTAAGTCATGACGGGCGGCGGCAAAGTGGCAACTATTGGTGCCATTACCGCTTTTAGTAGAGCGGGTTCGCAACCGCTTGCAGCGGAGCGCCGCAGCCTCTATTAGTGGCTTGCAGATTTTTTTAAGACGGATAGCTGCTGCTATTTATTTGTCCTACACCCTCGCGTAATAACGGCGGCGTGCAGCGTCAGTGACCGTTTAAGAGACAGGCGCTGGCACCAGTGTGATGATGGACGGCCAAGGCAAATTGCTGGGGCGGTCCAGATTGTACATACTCAACAAAGAATGAAGAGATTTCATAGATAAATGAAAGATTTTCGCCACTTGAATTTGACCGCCCCCGGATCAGCTGTCAAAATGTCAGAGTGTCTCTCCCCCGCTGTCTCATCTGGGGATGACCAGGGTTGGCTCCCGGATTTGGCATGCGCGCGTGACCATTTGGGAAGGCTGAAATTTATTTAGCTATCAAATTTTGAATTCCTACTAGTTAATAAGAGGCAATAGTAAGAGAAGAGATGACTACGGGGCTGCCTCCGAATGCCACGCTCTGATTAGCGGTAGGCCTAGTTATGAGTATTGATTCAGCCTTCCACCATTTGGGGAGCTCCAGACTCAAGAGGTGGGGAAGAAATCTTTCAAGCAAAGTAAAATCGCTTCCAAGAGTTTATTATAATTGGCGATAGGCAACATCACAAAAGAAAGCCACCTTATTCATCAGATTTTAAATACGATGTAGCAGTAGGTTGCAGTATGCGCGTCGCGCCTCATATCCCCAAAGTGTACGTAGTATATTATTATGCGCTAGTTAGGTTAAATAATGACTGGGCTGAATAGCCTCATACTGCCCAACGGAGGAATCGCTATAACGGGTACGCAGATTATTAGGCTGACTTGTCGCCCAGCTCCCGTCGCTTAAACAAATCTTGGTACAAAGGCATAACTACTGCAGCAAGCATGACGGTCAGCTAATAATAGTTTGCAAAGTCATATCAAGACCACAAGAAGCTACGGCAACGCTGCAGTCGAAAAGCCTTGCGAAAACAGTCAGGGGCGTATGCTCAACGACTGCACACACTCCCTGCAGTTGCTATTGCATGTTTGTTTTCCTATCGCTCCGCCGCCCCCCAACCCCTGGTTCTCTGACATTGGATGAGATTAAAAGTATTACAGGCACCGGCCCTGTACGGTAAGCGAAAACCATTCTAGTGCTATTGCTGAGGTAGTTCCCGTCACAGCGGTGCGCTTTCTCTGAAGAGGCACAAGTTCCGAGAGGAGAGTTTACTTTTTTTCCTTCTTTTTTTTGAGCCCAGCTAAGCAAGGTTACTAATACCGCCTCTAAGCCAATAAATAGTAATTACAAGTGGAATTCCAAATTTGCTAGCCGAATCCGATCGGTACTGTTAGTAGTTACCTATGTAAAAGGAGGTTCCCCAACACTGACACTAACACGATCGGTGGTTGGCAATACTACGCAGGAACACCACATCTATTAGACGCATATATTTAGCTAATATAAGCCAGATTGTGTATAATTAAGAGAATAGTCACACAGCGGCGAATAATAACTCTTTTCCTATACGCTCATCATGGCCGGAAATGCGCGGCGCAGGGTTTGTTTGAGCCGCAATGCCACACGGTCGCACGAAAGATGTGCTATAATTAATGCAGATCTGGCCCAGAGTCTCAACCTTGTTCAAGAGATGCAGTACACGAGAAAAGCTTGTCACGACTTCACGTGCCAAGAGTCGGCTTTCCAGGAGCATTAAAGATGCCATTCGCGTTGAGCAATATTATCCCCTGGCCGTGGAGCAAAAAATCTAGTTATTATAGCGAGCAACAATGCCCATGGTGACGTGCAGCTTCTGACGTCTCTGAATCGCTATGACGCTTGATCGCCGTATTAGTTATCCGCGTACTTGACACCACCAAAAGTCAGCGGGCAGAAACTCATCGTGTACATCTCCAATTTGTTAACCCTTTGTGCGAGAGACCTCGCGTTGTATATGCTTTTTGCAGCGGCGCCGGCATCTAAATACCAGCAGAAAGCTGTCCGCTCTCCTGCCATGATCAACCTCCCACAATCGTGCTGGCAGTCTGGGGGAACAACACCACACCCCCTCTTCCGATAAGTAAGAAGCCAAACACCCAATTTTCTCATGCCCGCAGTATTACTCTACATGCCAGGTAATAGTACGGATCCGTACTACATGTCATTGCGGGCAGCCCCCGCTGCCTGGGGGTCACGAGCGACATGTACACAACCCATTCCCCGCCCGTCGATGGAGAAGCTGTCTATATAGACCGCAATATATCAATAATCGACAAAGCCTCGTACGGATAAGGGAGAGACCTCGCCAAGACAATCGTTCTTCTGCTTCAATCTACCGATTCTCTTCACGACCAGCGTGCGCGTTGCAAAATTCCCCATCGTCGCTGAAATTATCTGTTGGCTTTCAACTATTATCTAAATAGCTGGGCTAGGCCACCAACACCCAACACCAATATACATCCATAGTTACAGATACAGAGCCACCTCGGCGATGACGCTGCCCACTTTTGGTGGTCTGACGGCAGCTCTATTCATATCAGTAGTCAGTGCCTCCATCCCGTCCCCCCTGACTAGTCGTTGACGCACAGCGGGCAGGGGGCGCGGAGAGAGATGGACGCAGTCACAAGACAAATTATAACCAGGTATTATTAACTACGTGTAAGAGAAAAAAAAAACTGATGAGTCCCTCATCTTCCCACGGCGTTCAAACTCCAGTTTAAGCATTGCTCTAATGTAATGGGTGCGCTCGCACTTGCCAGTGCCCTAACATACTCTCCCCGACAGAGTTATGATCGCAGCGCTTCCGCAGACATCGACGCATTCGAAGTCGCGTAGAAAAGCGTCGATATTAGCAGTCTTATGTGCGATTTTAACGGAAAATGCCGCGTCTGCCACTTTTGCAAGGAGGCTCTGCCCAAGCTGCAGGAAATCTCATGCGCCTTTGATTGCCGCAGAAAAATGCACAATCTCACTACCAAATCCCACTCCCCCCTTCCAGAATATCCCGCCAAACTGGCAATGACCAGCATAATGACTTGACGATTTGTTATCCTGCAGTAGCCCTGTCCCGCTCACAGCGAGCAGCCAGAGGCGTTCAATCCTATCCACCTAGCGACGGCAGGGGTCTTTGCAACGCAGGTACAACAGATTCCAACCCCCAGTCTATAAGCTAAAGTTTTATAGCTTTGGCGTTGTCGCTTGCTCGACCGCTCCAATAACTAGAAAGAATGTAGAGCCCAGTTTCAAATTCAAGTCGCATTCTAGTTATTTCAGAGTCCCGAGCACTTGCGTTCTGGGACAGGTACTCATGCCAGATAAGCCCTGACGTCGCTCTCGCTGTTTTGATCAACACCACGGCCACTGTCCCAAGTTCAAGCCCGCGGAAACTCCAAGCACAACCTACTTGCCTGGCCCAAGCATCACACACATTGTACGGCTCTCGCTGGCATGGGTTGGCCTCGTCAGCAGAAAAACTCCATTGAAAACGGCGCCGCTCCTGCATCACGGGAGATTGCCTGCCCGCCCCCCATCTCTGCCCAGACCGATAGTATCAACCGGCCACGCTTTCAGAAATTAGTACACGCCACTTTGCGGAGCGGCGAAACAAGGAGGGCAAATAATACTGCTAGTTATCTGCAAAGCCCCCCGATGCCCTCGGCCGTCTGGCATTCGTTGTATACCTTGCCATCCTGTGGAGAAAGCGGTCACCAGGTACTGATTCCGAATGAAAATTAGTCGTCGCTGACATCCAACAGGTGCGCTGACCAAAGCACCAAGCTGTTGAGACATCCTGAAATCAAGTCTTACGCCATATTCTACGAAACGGGCCGAGCAATTACAAAAATGCAGACGTGCATTTGACAGCACAAACAACATCAAACCCATGTCAATCGTATAAATTGGTATAAACTATTTTGGCGTAAATTCATCATGCTACTTTACAAACGGGGCTTGCTAGCAGGCTTGATGTCGAAGCGGTCGAGGTTCATGACCTTGTCCCAAGCGGCGACAAAGTCCTTGACAAACTTCTGGGCATTATCAGGCTGAGCGTAAACCTCACCCAGAGCGCGGAGCTCAGCGTGCGAGCCAAAGACGAGGTCGACACGGGTGGCCGTCCACTTTTGCTCGCCAGACTTGCGGTCGCTGCCCTTGAAGACACCAGAATCGGGCTGAATGGGCTCCCAGACAGTGTTCATGTCAAGAAGGTTGGTGAAGAAGTCGCTGCTCAGGGTACCAGGGCGTGAGGTGAGCACACCGTTGGAAGAACCATCGTAGTTGACATTGATGGTGCGGAGACCACCAACCAGGACTGCGAGCTCAGGAGGGGTAAGCGTAAGCAGCTGAGCGCGGTCAACCAGCCAGTGCTCCAGACGGTCGATGGCACCACGACCGGCGTAGTTGCGGAAGCCGTCGGTGATGGGCTCGAGGTAGTTGTTAGACTCAACGTCGGTCTGCTCCTGGGTGGCATCCATGCGCCCGGCAGTAAAGGGCACGGTAACGTCGACACCGGCACCCTTGGCGGCCTGCTCGACACCAGCGGCGCCAGCAAGGACAATAAGATCGGCAATCGAGATGCGCTTGCCGTTGCTCTGGGAATCGTTGAACTTCTTCTGAATCTTCTCAAGCTGGCCGAGAACCTCGGAGAGCTGTGCGGGGTTGTTGACCTCCCAGTCCTTCATGGGAGCGAGACGAATGCGAGAACCGTTGGCACCACCGCGCTTGTCACTGCCACGGAAAGTCGAGGCAGACGCCCAAGCAGTCGAGACGAGCTTGGAGGTGCTGAGGCCAGTGTCAAGAATAGCCTTCTTGAGTTGGGCGACATCATTGTTATCAACAATGGGATGGTTGAGGGCAGGGATGGGGTCTTGCCAGAGAAGATCCTCAGAGGGGACTTCGGGACCAAGGTAGAGAGCCTTGGGGCCGAGATCACGGTGCAGCAACTTGAACCAAGCGCGAGCAAAGGCATCGGCAAACTGGTCAGGGTTTTCAAGGAAGCGACGAGAGATCTTCTCGTAGGCAGGGTCCACGCGAAGGGACAGGTCAGTCGTCAACATTCTGGGGAGATGCTTCTTGCTGGGATCGAAGGGGTCGGGAATAAAGGGCTCTACGTTCTTGGCAACCCACTGAGGAGCGCCAGCAGGGCTCTTGGTGAGCTCCCATTCGTACTTGAAGAGGTAGTCTAAGAACTGGTTGCTCCACTTGGTAGGAGTCTTGGTCCAGATGACTTCGAGGCCGGAGGTGATGGCATCACCGCCCTTTCCAGTGTTGTGACCGTTCTTCCATCCGAGGCCCTGCTGCTCAATGGGGGCGCCAGCGGGCTCGGCGCCAACGTTGCTGTCGGGAGCAGCACCGTGGGTCTTGCCAAAGGTGTGGCCACCAGCAATGAGAGCGACGGTCTCCTCATCGTTCATGGCCATACGGCCAAATGTGGTGCGGATGTCATGTGCAGCAGTGACGGGGTCCTCGACGCCAGGGTTGACGTAAATGAGACCTGTGTAGCGTTAGCGTGCTTGCCATTGATTGAACATGCTTTTGTGTGAGACTCACCCATGATCTGGGCACCAAGAGGTTTCTCGAGACTCTCGGGGTCACGCTTGCCAGAAGAATCCTTGCTGTAACGGTGGCTGTCGGTCATCCACTGGGGCTCAGAACCCCAGTAGACAGCCTCGTCAGACTCCCAAGTGTCGGCACGGCCGCCAGCGAAACCAAAGGTCTTGAAGCCCATGGACTCAAGGGCAACGTTACCGGTAAGGACTAGCAGATCAGCCCAGCTAATCTTGTTGCCGTACTTTTGCTTGATGGGCCAGAGAAGACGACGAGCCTTGTCCAGGTTGCCGTTGTCGGGCCAGCTGCAGATAAAGTCAGTAAAAGAGGTTGGCGTGATAGGCTGGCGACTTGGAGTCTTACCTGTTGAGGGGGGCAAAACGCTGCTGGCCCTCACCACCACCACCGCGGCCGTCAAAGACACGGTAGGTTCCGGCGGCGTGCCAACTCATGCGGATAAAGAGACCGCCGTAATGACCAAAGTCGGCAGGCCACCAGTCTTGGGAGTCGGTCATGAGAGTATGAAGATCCTTCTTGAGAGCATTGTAGTCGAGAGACTTGAAAGCAGCGGCGTAGTCAAAGTCGGGGCCGTAGGGGTTGCTGGAGGGGTTGTGCTGGCGGAGGATGTCGAGTTTGACAGCATTGGGCCACCTAAGGGAGGATGCGTTAGCAGACGTGTTTGTAGTCGAGAAAAGGCTGTTTGCGTGTCGGAATAATTGTATCCTGAAGAGGAGGAATTGCAAAGGGCGGCAATGGATTGAGAGCTACTCACCAGTCGGGGTTCTTCCTGCCCGTGTCAGCAGTGTGCACGACAGGGCACTTGCCAGTATTTTGTTGGGACATTTTCTTGCGAGGACTTTGATCGTCTTTGGATATCTCTCTCTTGTGGGAGACGGGAATCTTGAAATCGGAGGACATGAGAGAAGAGGGGAAGGAAGAAAGAATTCGAGGGGATGGGGTGGCTTTTTGGGAAGAAATACTAGTTTGGAGGGCAAGGAGGGAGGGGGCGAGGAGGCGAGGGGAGAAGGCGGAGGGAAGCTTGCAGGAAGCTTGGCTGGTGTGACGGACGGGGCGGGGCAACGAGGACGGCGAACGGCACTCGGAGCGCAATGCCGATTCTTGGGGCTTTTCACTGGGGTTTACTGGTTTTTTTTGGCGTCTTTGCTAGTGAATTTGCAGATTAAAGTTTGACTTGCAGTGCATTTGTAGGACTTTCAGGGCCTTTGCTGGGCTTCAGGGCATTCACAGACTCACAGTGAATGTACCGCGCGCTAAAGTGCCCTGTATTCAATGTATAGGTACGCTGTTTGTACCGCCACGCAAGAACCATGACGAATGCCCCGCCTCTGATTCGCTGGTGGGCCTCGTTGCTTCAAATACCGCCCACCTTGTTGGCTGGCTGGTTGACTGGCCGCCCGCAAAAACCTCTCGTGTCCACTTGCCACCCACCACCCACAAACACCCTCACTCGATGCGATTTCACCACTTTTCACACCATCTCTTATTCTGCCCCCGCGGGCACCGTGAATGGCATTCCATCGTCTGTATTTGAATTATCAATCAGTTCTCGGTCGACCGCCGGTCTTCCGTCTCCGTTGTCGGCCACCCTTGCCCGATGCCATCTTTGCCACCTCGATGCTGCCACATGGCTCGATCGGTGACCTTCCAAACAATGGACCTGCATCCGTTATGCATTCTCCTCCCCTCCATGTGGCTGAACAATTGACGGATTCCAAATATAAAAAAACAGGCCATATGAACCACGACCCCCAAAGACCCTGAAAGGTCCCTGGGCATGGCCGCCACCGCCCTTGTAACCTCGCACCGTTCTTTTCCGCGGCCGCGCCGACACCACCTTCGCCACTCATCTTTCGGTTTAAGGTCGGAGGCGGCCGTTTGGCCTGTCGTCATCGGTGTATACCGCTCCGTGGTACCGATCCATTGAGACGTCCTCGCCTAAATTATAACGTACCTTGTAATAGACAATTCACAGTTGATCGGCCCACCGATAGCGCGCCTCAGACATGCGACGGGCCTATTCGATGCATTGGTTGCTTGACCATCATCAGCTTTCATACCGCTGATGCACTGAACCGTCTCGCCGTGCACGCTTCCGGATGGATCAGTTGTTCCGTCCGGCCGCCTTGTCCAGCAAATTACCCCTCTACCATTAACTGTTGTCCTGCTTGGTCAGCAGCTGCTATGTATTATTTACTGCGCATCTCACCGGCCCAACCTTTCCTCGCCAGCGCATTCCGCGCCGATCATGTATGGCTGCCTCACCACTACGGCAGAGGACACGGTCAATGAGCTACCCCTCTTCGCGCTGGTGACACAATCCACCACATTTATTGCGCCAGCTTACCCGATGCGCATATATTGACGGACCTCGATCCCATTTAACCTCTTGATAAATGTCGTCCATATTTTTAGGGTCAAATTTTCATCGATTCTGATGAACGCCCTGTTGCCACTTGAAAGCCATCGCGCGCCTCAAACAGCCATACTCGCCGCTTTGGCCAACTGCGGGGTAATCTAGAGCCTCATTGGGCTAGGCACACAAACACACGAACGCAAATAGCGAGTATTCTCCGAGGCTCTGCACAGAATGATCTCCGCTCCTCGATTATTACTGGCTATTATCAGTCTCTGCAAAGACTTCAACTAGTTAGATCGAGATATTTTGTTACAACTTTCCTTTGCCATGAAAAGCTCTGTCACCGGCGCCAAGTTTCTCTTTCGGTCAACGTATCGCTGAAGATCATTCCCGCGTTACAGAATCCTGGCCCAGCGATCTCATAATATATCAAATCGTCGCATTTGTCGGAACCGGAATCTCTATTTCCGTACACTGGCTCTCGCACTCGCCGCAGCATTTTCAATCGGCTTCGCACATAGTTGGCTATCGGAACGTTCCGACTTGCAGCCCAGTAATACGTGGCTCGCAACCGGTACACTTCAGCATGCTCTCCATTTATCCAGTTAATGTTCCGCAAGCATTCGTGGATATCAGCCAGCATCAGATCAGAAAAGTGGCACTTGATCCTCATTGAGATTTGAATATCACGGTATAATCTCCAAGTGCATTGGTTATGTCAGCGCCCATGATGAGAGAAAATAGTATTCTCCGCCGGTAATCATTGCTATTCACGCTCAATTTGAACAATTCAAGTCTGTTGATGAATGATTTACGAGGACCGTACACTCGGTCGCGTGCTTTCCAAATTCGTGCCATGCTTGTTCATTATTCCCATCATTCCTATAGACCTGGGCGCGAGGTCACAAGCACTGCTGAAGTACGCATCCTTGGCAGCGCCGTTGGGCTCGGAGCCAGCATTGCTGTCGGGAACAGCGGAGAATCGGACATGAAATGACACACCCCGGAAGCCGTTTGCTCAAGCCCGCCATTCGGAAACGTTGCCGCCCTGCACGATGATGCCCTGTGTGTTACAGAGCTTTGGTGGGGAGCTGCCAGCACGAAAAAGGTGTCGATCTGCCGTGGGCGCGGGGCCGGCTTCAGAGCAGCCAGATAGAGCACGCCTTATCTTATTATTCCGGCAGCCGCGAGCCGCCCTCGCCGGTGCGGTGCTCCAGGTTCGAGACAGAAGTAGCAATAGTCATTGTCTATATATTTCAGCAAAACGAGATACATCGGTACCCTGGCGACAACTTTGCGGCCATCTTGCGGCATGGTCTGTTGAAGGACAAGCGCTGTAAATGTGATAACCGCCGACAGCTCCGTACGGAGACAGTTTCGGTACTGGTGTCAGCGAGAGAGTGAGCTTTCAACCAAGTTTGCAGCTGCCCATCTAGCGCGCAGCTGCTGCGCTTCCTCCCCGAGCGGGATTCCAGTCTGTGATGTGATTTGCTGGAAACATGCTAGCATGGCTTGCTGTTGTGCAGAGTGTGTAATGTCCCTTGCAATATGCAGAGCTGAGGCAATGACGATCGGGTCCCACTGCTCAGGAAATTCATTCGATGTGATGATGCCTGCAATTGCCCTTGCATGCCAATTCGCCGACGTCAAATGCTGGCGTCGGCCTGGTATGCTGAAAAGTCTAGGCTTATGATGCAATAGAAGGAGAGCAGTGATGTGGTAAAAGGCAGCTGCCTGCACGGCTATTGCGCTCGAGAACAGGTGTATGGGGAATGAAGCGGCATTCATAGGATCAATCTGGCTTCTCTCGATGCTGCCGACGTCGACTAGCGACTGAAACCCTACAGGTCGCGCATCGTACCATGCTTGGATGCGCAGCCAGAGTGTCTGCCAATCAGTAGGATCTTCAAAGATGAGAACTGCGCCAGGGCTGCTGGAGCAGGCACGCGCCGCTTTTGTAGATGCGGCATTGGAGCGGTAGACGAAGTGAAGACATGATGTGAGATGGTAGAGCGCCCAGTTGTAGGCTGAAAGCAGCACCGAGTTTCCTTTAGAGTCAGGTTTTGGCTGTAAAAGGTAAAAGCTCGAGTCTGTCGCTGGCGGGGTTGAGGTTAAAATCGAGGCTGCTAAATCTGTGCGCCCAGTCAGACATCATGTGGAAGCAAGAAAGACAGTTTCAACGCACCAATGCGAGATAGCTGCTGCATCAGAGTTCTTAGAGGTTCCTCGATGTTGGTACAGGTGCCGTGTTGAAAGCGAAACTTTCTCCAAGCGAGAGGGCCTGCGGAGAGAGTTTCTGTAAGGTGGATGAGCGCATCCGCGACAGGTTCCAACTCTGGACATGCATCTAACCGGGTTTGAGCTTCTTGTGTATGAGGCTTGTTGAACCGGCCCAGAAGATGTGATGATGCCAATTGGGTAATAAGGACTCGTATAAGCTCATGCTCCTGGGCCATTCGCATCATGACAACGCCGAATCTGCTGTTAGGATCGCCGGCCTCTAGCCACGGGGCCGTGCGATAACGAAACTGCCGTAGCAACGCAATGTCTCTCTGAGATACTTCTGGAATCTCAGTGTCAAAGTAAGAATCCCAGCTTGAAATGGCTGCGGGAGAGTTTGTCGCGGGCTGTGAAGCGGGCTGCTGCCAACCAACGCTAAACCGAGGAGGCTGCCTTGCTGATGCCGCGTTACAATACCCTGAGCTTGGTTGCGCATTGGTTGAAGAGTGTTTTTCATCGATAAACTGGAGAAGAAACAATATCAGCACATGTATAATGAGTTAGAGTAAGTGGAGGTCCTCACGTACAGTGATTCCTGTGTATGTTCCAGATCGGGGATCTGAAGTGATGGCGTATTTGCAGACAACCTTTCTTGACTCGCAGCTGGCGCACTGTGGTTTTTTTTCATCACCTAAAGATGGTATCAGAGAATCGAAACACATAGTTGGTACAATTTGAGCGACAGTCCATACATTTTCGACGTCGCTGGCGACAAGCGACGCATCCAGTCCTGACTCTGCGCTTCTCCGGCGGCGTATTGCGCGCCACCGGCATTCTGGCGTTGCCTGTTGGGCCTCGGGGCGTTTTCTGATGCTATCTCCACGGCTTTGGGCATGAACCGACGGCCGGTAGCCCGGCATGACAGCTCGTGACGTTGGCACGGTTTCTAGTGATGGATATGAGTTTGAGATGCCGTGGTCGAATTATTAGGCGAGACTCCACTGAATAAGCCACTACCTACCTACTGTACCTGTAACTAAGTTATTACCTAGTGACTTTTTATTAGCGATGGAGCCAGTGCAATTTAGCGGGTGTAAGCGGCAATGCAGGAAAGTTACGACAATCAAATCAGCACAGCTTTACTCCAAGAATTATCATATTAATTGCAGTGGTGCGCTAAAGAAATCAATTGGCTATTTTCGTGGTCATGTTAAATCGAGTTAATTACGAGCTGCTTTCCTCATTACACATGCTCAACCACGGCAACAGACCCCGCCTTGTCGTGCACCATGCCCTGGCTCTCGAGCAGCGCCGTGAGGCCAACCTCGTGCTGAGACTCGTGTAAGAGCTGAGCATCTCTCGCGCCAGTGTGACTGTTGAAGACGCGATCCATCTCTTCAAGACTCGCATTCTTGGTCTCCGGAAGGCAGAGCCAGACCCACACGGCGCCAGCGGCCAGGAAGACGGCAAAGAAGATGTAAGTGCCCCAAGCCCAGGCCTCTAGCATTGGCGGAACGTAAAAGGCAATGGCAAAGTTGTTGAGCCAGTTACTGAAGGCGCCAATGGAACTGCCCTTTGCGCGAATGGAAAGCGGAAAGATTTCGGAGACTAGAGTCCAAGAAACCGGGCCCCAGGTCGCGCCAAAACCAGCGATATATACCCAGATGAGCGCTGGAGAAATGTCAGCTTAAAACAAGCGTCAGAATCAAGGAACATGGAAATAACATACCGACAGCGGCCCAACCTGCTGCACTGTGTGATGGCCAGTCATGCCTGAACTTGGCCACAATAACGCCTACGGTGACCATGGCAATTCCCATGACTATTGACCCGACAATCAACATTGGCTTTCGGCCAACGCGGTCAATAATAAACTAGAGCCATTGATTAGCAAAGCACACCACAGAAGCCCCATCCTCGAGTGATTAGGAGCACCTACCATGGCCGGAATCGTGCTGGCCATGAACACTACGCCGGTAACACCAGTCGCCAGCAATGCATTTGTTCCCGAAGTCAAACCCAGACTCTGGAAGATGTTTGACGCGTAATAAATAATTGCGTCAATTCCACTCCATTGTTGGGCTGCCATGACCAGAAACCCAGTCGAAATGCGCTTAAAATTATCGCGAGTTCGGAAACAGTTGATGTATTGAGCCATCTGCTCCTTGAAAGCATTTTGTCGGCTCGCATCAGCCATTTTCGGAAAGTCTCGGGCGAAAGCCTTCTTTTCAAAGACAGATTCAGCTTTAATTTCCATAAATTCAACCTGGACCACTTTGTCGTCGATTGGCAATTTTCTCATCCATGCCAGCGTCGCTTTGGCTTCCTCATCTCGTCCTACTTTGACCAGCCATCGAGGAGAGTAGGGCATGAACCAGATGCCAATGGCTAAAGCGGCTGCAGGAATACCCTGGATAATAGAAGGAAGCCTCCATGACAAGTCTGACTGGGAGTCACCGGTGCCGCCAATGTAGTTGCTGCCGTAGCCGATCCAAAACGAGAGCATGATGCCGAGAATGGTTGCAAACTGGTAAAATGAGACGAGGAAGCCACGCATCTCGGGAAGCGAAAGCTCGGCATTATACAGTGGCGCAACACCACTGAAGATTCCGACGCCGACACCGGTGAAGAAGCGACCGGCATAGAGCAGAGACGGCGCGCCAGCCTTGGCACCAAGGTAGAGATAGCTGCCCAGGATGACCCAGAGACAAGCAACAAACATTGTACGCTTCCTGGAAATAAGTTCACTCAGAATTCCGGCGGAAAGGGAGCCCAGAATACCTCCGAGCTGGAGGATAGAAGTCAACCAGCCTGTGGCAGAGGAAGACTGGACGACCGAAGGGAAATTGGAGGTGAAGCGTGTCATGACAAGGGACTGGCCCAGGACGCCTTGCTGGTAGCCATACTCGAAGCCACCGAGGCTGACGCAGAGGTTAGACGCCAAGTCACGGTGTAAATTGGCTGGAGCAAATACTCACGAAGCGAAGAGCGCGATGAAAACAACTTTGGGATTTGAGCAAATGGACTGCCATAACGTTTTCTTGCCCGTAAAGGCCCGTTGAGCAGACTCCATGACGAATCGACAACGAACCAATCCAGTGTGGCGCGGTTGAAAATTTATAGTAGCATTAGAGAGAGCACCGGGTCAATCAGAAACGGTCAAGACAGGAGCCTAGATATATATATATATATTTATATATTTATAATATATATGCAAATGCAAACCCAACCCCCGGATTCCTCCACACCCCAGGTTTATTGATCCCCAGAAATAGCCCCAGCTCAGAAATCCTGAACCGCGCATGACCGTGAGAAAAAAAAGCTGGAATAGTTATTACTGTAATTACGAGCCCAGATCAGTCGATATTACGCGCCGCTAGGCCCGATTCGGGGGCCGTAGGCTACACCCGGCCCTTTTCGGACTAGTGTGGCTCTTTTTCCAGAACTCTTCAACTTGATTTCTGACTCGCTGTTCCTTGTCAAGACGTTGATGGGGTTGTCTTTCATGATTTTCTTACTACCTCGGACGACTTGTACCGCAAAAGGGCTGACAAGACGGGCGGCAGCGGGCAATGACGCCAAAGCAGCGGCATGTGCATTGCTGCTGATCCTTGACAATGGATGAACCAGCTCAGGAGCCAAGCCCAACAGCGCAGGAGATTTCGTTCCTGTCGCCCGAGTCCTTTTCCACCCTTGACGAATACTCCAAAAATCCACGGTTTATCGAACTACAGGAAGAATTACGCGGAGTTTTATTCGCGCGTGCCTCTGGCGAGAATCCGAGCCTCGATGCTGTCCCTGGTCAACATGTTGGTGACGCCGAGGACGCCGAGCAGCAGCAGCAGCAGCCAGATCGCAAACGCGGCTTCGACTTTGGCCGCGTCTGCATACCGAAAATCAAGCTCATCAACTATCTCAAGAACTGGATCATCGAGTGCGCTCCGTACCTCGACAAGTTTGACCACGCGCGGCATTTTGCCATGCGCGTGCCCGTCATTGCCGAGAGCTCGCCCGCGCTCTTCTACGCCGTGCTCGCCTTCTCCGCGCGGCAGATGGAGCGCAAGGCCGGATCCGACCGCAACTACGACAGCCTGGAGCTGTACCAAGAGTCCATCCGGCTTCTCGCGCCGGGCATGCAGGCCAAGGACTCCAACATGCTGGTGACGGCGTGCATACTGGCCGTCATGGAGCTCATGTCCGGCAGCCCGCGCAACTGGAGACGCCACATTGAGGGGTGCGCGGCGCTGTTTGACCTGTTCCAGGTGAATGGCTTCTCCGGCGGCGTGCTGCAGGCCGTGTTTTGGTGCTACGCGCGCATGGAAGTCTGCGGCGCCATCATCTCCGCCGGCGCCGAGAGCACCGTGCTCGCGCTGCGCAACTGGGTGCCGCCTTCGGTCCCTTCTGGCCGTCGTGCTGCAGGTGCCGACGCTGATGCGTATGTGCGGGATGCCTTTTATCAGAGCAGCTTGGACGACAGCGACATGCATGCGAATTGGGCCGTGTATCTCTGCGCCAAAGCCTGCGATTTGCTGCACAGACACACGCGAGCGACAGAGCTGCAGGAACCCGATCGGCAGGACACGAGACCGTTCAGAGCGCAGTGGGTTTCTCTATGGGAGGAGCTTCAGTTCTGGTACAGCACAAGACCGGATATTTCGCTGCCGACTCTCACCTCGGAAGACAATGGCCAGACCTTTCCCACCATTCTCTTTGCACACTGGCCCGCGATTTCCTCCAACCAGGTTTACCATGCCACTTGTCTCATCATGCTCGACATGCGGCCGCGGCTCGAGTCCGTACCATCACCAGAAGGCTCCGCAGTGTGGCATGCACGTCGCGTGTGCGGCATCTCTTTGACGAATCCGCATCGCGCCAGCCTCATCAACGCCATCCAGCCCCTTTATCTAGCCGGCAGGCTTCTCACACATACCGCAGAGCATATCGCCGTCGGTAAACTCTTCAAAATCATCGAGGAGACGACGGGCTGGGGCGCGCTGTGGAGGCTACGCGATCTGGAGATTGTTTGGGGTTATGCGCCTGGCGAAATCATGGCCGCAATGGGCTGATCTTCATTCATGCATGTGTCGCAAGACAGTTCAACGGTTCTCTCTCACTCCCGCAACCTGGCCGCCGCTTTTGTCTACCTGCCTTTCCAACTTCTTACTGCGTTGGACGAGCAGGCCAACAGCCAATGGGCCAATGACTCTGCATAGCATAATGGCCAAGTGACACGGGAAAACTTTCGAGTTAGGACCCGTATCTGCTCTGTCAGCGAATCTCACCTTGCTCTCGGCAGTAGACGAAATTAAAAAGCCAATTTCTCCTCGGGCCATCATAGCGCAGCCAAGAATGGAGGCAGGATAGACTGACCGCGGCTTGACACCAGCTGGTCTGGTATCCTTGGACACTTGCCTGGATCTATTTGTACGCGACAGCACTTGACTGACTCTCGAGACGTCATGACCACTGAGGTGAACAGCGCTGAACATAGGTCCAGTGGTCTCTGGACAGTTTGCCCTGTGATCTATAATTCTTGTTGCCACGTGTCTGAAGTGGCATTTTTGCTGCGCGCGTGAATTTTTCGGGAAGCCAGAGTAGCCAAACTCCGCAGAATAGCTTGCCAAACTCCGCAGAATAGCTTGCCAAGCGCCATCAACAGTGTATACACCAGCCCCTTCCAAACGATCCCGCCGAAAAAGATTTCAGTGATTGGTATTGAAAATCTGCCAGCTTATTAGGTGATAAAGTGGTGGCTAGGTTTCCTTGGGAGATTGTGGCTTGGCTCGCCTTGAAGGAGCAGGCCTGAAGCGTTGTTCAGATCGAGTAAGGCACGGATACGGAGCGTGACTTTAGCGCCGTAAAAGTGGACATGGATATCTCAGCTATATTATTTCAAGGGATGATCATGTCATATTAAATGGAGCGTAAACGCATTCCGTTTTTCCGTTGCCGTGTCTTGGGGTAGATGGCTGGTTTTAGGGGAACTGAATAAATTGATAATTCAGGTAGCCTCGGCCGAAGCCCCATCTTTCAAGATGTCGATTAGTTAGATTACGCGATCCTACTCCATCAATAACTGGGTTTATTTTCTCTTGTCGGCACATTAAGGATAGATTACCAGCCTTCTTACAGCATTTAGACCGAAGTTAGGTATGATAAAACGTATAAAATAGAAAGGATCGATCGCTGAAGTACTCTGTGCACAATAACTTTCCTTCTTTTCTTTAGCTAATAATACTCCCCCACGGCACTATACTGTATCCTGGACAGGGTTCAGACATTGGAAAAAAGGTTTACGATAACACTTGTTATGTAGAGACCTGCCACCATGAGCTCGCCAGAACTCAACATTGCAAAGCCCTTGCTATTGCCGTGTGGTCTCAAACTGCCCAACCGTCTAGTAAGAGCAGCCTTGACTGAGCAGTGGTCGGACCACAAAACGTTGCTACCGACCGAAGACCTTCTCCATGCATATAAGCTCTGGGCCGCAGGTGGTTGGGGTATGGTTATCACGGGCAATGTCTTCGTCGATCCCGAACATATGGGCAGCATGAAGGATCCTGCTTTTAGTGACCTCCTGAGTCGCGAAGAGCTTCTCGCCGCGTGGCGCAGGTGGGCCAAATTAATGCGCAAGTCTGGATCGGCTGCTGTTATGCAAATCAACCATCCTGGGCGACAGTCTCCCGCTGGTGGTGGCACACGGGGCTATTTCGCCAAGGCCATCGCCCCAAGCCCGGTGCCTGTTGCGCTGGGCCCTGGCTATATCGCCAAAGCTATAAGCGCCATTGTGTTTGGCACACCACGTGAGATGACGACTTTGGAGATCAATCTTGTGATAGATCGTTTTGCCGATACCGCGAATCTGGCTGCTGAGGCAGGGTTCGACGGTGTGCAGATCCATGGCGCGCATGGCTACCTACTGACGCAGTTTCTCTCTGAGAAAACAAATCAACGCAGCGACGAGTACGGAGGATCGCCGAAGAAGCGTGCTAGGATTGTGGTGGAAATTATCAAAGCGATGAGGGCTTTAGTGCCAAAGGGTTTTTGCATCGGTATAAAGATCAACAGCGTCGACCACCAGAGCCCCAGCGAGTTGCAAGGCTGTATCGAGCAGCTGAATGAGATTGTTCATGCCGGTATTGATTTTCTCGAAATCAGCGGTGGTAGCTATGAAGATCCTACTGTACGCGCTTTTCTCCCATTCCGATGTGTCACTGTGACCTTATGAGCTGGCACTAACGATGAAGTAGATGTTGGGTTCGACTGCCTCTCAGGGCCCGAAGAAAGCCAGCGCTAGCACTGTTGCTCGCGAAGCATTCTTCCTCGAATTCGCCGAGACAATTCGAAAGTCATTTCCTAATATTCATCTGATGGTCACTGGCGGCTTTCGCAGCCGCCTTGGCATGGAGAACGCAGTTTCAGGCGACGCCTGCGACATGGTTGGGATTGGTCGGCCAGCTATTCTCGAACCCGGACTGCCAAAGAACGTTGTGTTTAATTCCCAAATCCCGGATGAGGAAGCACGACTGAAGACAAAATCTTTCGACAGACCGTGGCTCGCAGCGGCAATCGGTGTCAAGGGTCTTGGGGGAGGACAAGAAACGGTAGGGGCCTTGAACTCATCTCGACTCCACATGATGCAGCTCTGCTAACCAGTCTTGCGACGATACAGCTAGGATATGTCGGAGAAATGCGTAACATGTTGAAGTCGCCAGCTGCACAAGCTGCCAACAGGGCATAACACTACCCTATTGACTCGTGGATTCAAGTACGATCACATATTCAATAAGACCGAGAAGCGTTTTCTGTGGGTGCGGGCACATGTAGTTGAAATAGAAAATAACTAGAAGCTTTATTTTAGTTATATACCTTTTTTTAAAAAAAAATTAGATACGGCGCACTGAATCGAGCCAACTTGACACCAAGATCAGGATCTTGATGTTAATGATAACGGCTGCGAATAATATCTAGGCTAAATAGTCGAGGTTGCATACAGCATGGTTCTATGCATAGTCAATTTTACAAGAGCCTGGCCAGATATGAAAAACTCCAAATATTCCTCCCAAGATATAGATTGTTGGCGCATTACATCACTGTGGCTATCATCTCTAAGCCTGCTGAGCACTTCTCCTGCGGATCTTGGCTCGCACGGCTCCCTTGGGATGCATCACGCCAAACATAAAGTAGCTCAAGTCGTTCTGAATGCCGCCAGGTGCTACGTCTAGAAGCTCAACATCAAAGGCCGTGAGGAACATGGCCATTGTGACAATCATCTCCTTTTTGGCGAAATGCCGCCCTGGACACATGCGAGTACCCCCGCCATAAGGCACCCACGAGCCATCCGTCCCATCCATCGTAAACCGGCGGCCCGATCCGGCGACCTCATTTTTCTCCACATTCTGGCTTTGCGCTTTGGCTTGCGCAATCACAGGCCCGTCGAGTGCATTGGCGGGGTCGACGATGAAGCGCTCCGGCCAGAACTCGTCCACCGGATGCGGATCGTCGGATGGCCCCTGGTTCCAGACCGTGGGGTCGCGGGCCGTGTCGTAGGTTGATATGATGATGGGCTCGTCTTTGCGGAAATGCCAACCTCCAATATTGAGCGTCGGAACCCGCGGTACGCGATTAATCACTGTGCCGTTGTGGAAGCGCAGCACCTCGGCGTAGATTGACTGGACAAGGGTTTGACTGCAGAGGTTGTCTATGTCAACGATCATCTGTTCCTGCCCGGATCCATCCCACGACATGAAGGGAGCAATTTCCTCTCGAACCTGTGCCAAGAGAGCCGGGCGTTGCAAGACTTCCAAGATCATCCACCCGACTGCGGGAATGGCGTTTGCAGTAGCACTGTCATCAAGTCAGTCGGTCTGTAAATGAGCCTTCACAGAGCACGCAAAAGATTCGGTAGTACGCACGCCCAGATTAACCCAAGATCGTCCGCAGCTAGGGTGCTCTTGCTTAGCGGCATCCTCTGGAAGAAATGGTGCCGTGTTCTCATCAGCCTGGAACCAAAGATTTCTTCCCAGTCCCTCGGGTCCGCTTCACCACCGTTGACGTCGTAATTCTCGTGCGCAAAGGCTTGCCATTTTGCAATGTGACTCTTCATCTTGTCTCTGGCCTTGAACGACGCCGGTACTAGCCAAGCCGGCATTTCCCTAAAGAGGTTCGGTAAGTGGCTGTCAAAGGCCCAGAAGTCCTCTTCAAACGTCGGCGCGACTTTGAAGACATGCGGCCCGCACAGCGATGTGATGGCCGCTCTGAAGGTGATGCTGCGGATGAATGACGCGTATATGTCCGGCATCTCCGTCCAACCGTCGGAGCCGATGGCGGCTTGCGTAATCTGGGAGGAGAGGTTGTGCACCAGCTGTCGTTGCATTTCCTCCAGTCGGGCTCCGCCAAGTCCATTATGCACGGATCTGTAGACCAAGTAGAAGATGCGGTGCTCTGGGCTGACGTGGTTGCTATCAGGATCAGGCCGGTTATTGATGCCGGTATTATCTACGTAGTAAAACGGCGCATCGGTAGCTTCCACGCCGAACGCGTTGACCAACACCTGGACTAGCCATTGCTCGTTGTTCACATCACGGGAGCTTTTGAATAGGGTCCTGACGTTTTCAGGACCTTTCAAGAGGCTCATGCGACGATTCATGAGCCGGAGCCGGACTGGGATGTCACGGCCATAGCGTAATCTGTATATTCCGGTCTGTTAGCATGCAGAGCGCCCTGGAAGAGAAGGAGAACACAGGAGGGCTTTTCTCACGTTGCTTTTCTGAGGAAATTTTCTGTGCTCCACAGGAACTCCGGCAGGTGGCCCAACACTGGGACGGCATACGGGAGTGTCGGAGGCTCGCTGCCGCCACTGGCATTGCGGGCGGCTTTGGCACCCTGGAGAGAGGTGGTAATATATGTAAGGCTGATGATGGCGACCAAGGACCAGACCACGGTGTGGACTCCGATTGGCGCGTGTTCGCGCCAATCTGTGATACTCCCAAGGATTGAAGTAGCCATTGCGACCAATATCAAGCGACACAACGCAGCACAGCTTCAAGACTGAATGTTCCACGCGTCGTTGCTGAAGGACAAGCTGATGTTTGATGCTGACACGACAAAGCCGGCTGCAATGGAAATTGGGAAGCGGACCTGACTTGTCTCCTGGGGAGCTCCAACTAACTATATATATACTAGTTAGTTAGCTAGTCACCTAATGTCTAGGCTTAGATCATCATCAGTTATTACCCTGTTAGGCTCATACTAGTTGCTTTTTCTAGCCTATTCTACCTATTACTGGCGGTGGCATTATATCTATATTGTTAGTCCCGTTAGGGATAATAGGTAATGCATACGCCAAAAGTCTGTCTACAAGCAACTTCGCATGTGCACTTCACCAGCTCATTTGATGTTGATTATTAGTAAAGGAGGAAAAACTTGGGCTGATAAGGGTCCAAATGCACCCCTCATGCTTCCAGCTGCGAAGCGCTGCCCAGGTGAAGCGAGTGTGCCAGAAAGTCAAGTTCTGTCGCAGGGTCTCTTCTGAGAGGGGGGTTGTATAGGCAATGGACTCGACCCCAATGCGGAAATGCACGCTCGTTTGTTACACGAGAAACATTCTGCTGAGCCAAATCGAGCCTACATTACTTGAATGATGCTGTATCCGTACTTTTGCCCACCATCTGCAAAAGAAAAAATAACGACAAAAAACGAGAAGAATAATGACAAAGCAAGCTAATAACTAACTAGGTAGTTACTCTGCTTGCTTTGTACAAGTTGGATTTTTGGTAAACGAGGGGCTCCCGGTGTGGGACAAACGGCAGAACGGTTTTAGCAGTGTGGAAGTGTGGAGGCAGGCGCAACGTTTATCCGCGTCCACCAGTCGGCGAAACTCGGGGACGCAAACTCCTGGCCAAAAATCGCGATTCCTGATTAAGCTTGCATCCCAAACGCCATACATACCCTCCCGTCCTTTTTCCCTCGTCAGAGCTCCCGTTCGCGACTTTCGCGATCGACCTTCTTCCCCTTCCTTTGTCATCTTACCTCCAATTGGCCTCCGCCATCCCCTCACAATGTTCCGCAGTCGCGCGCTCGCATCGGTCGCCAGAGCCACCAAGGTACGCATCAGAGCTCACCCTATTTTTTTTCTGCCCTGCTGCAAGCTTCCCGGAGCTTCCGCTAACCATCAGCAACCACAGCTCCAGGCATCGCCTGTTGTCAGACTCCCCGGTGCTACGCAACAACGCAGAGCTCTCAGTATCCACGAGTACCTCTCGGCCGACCTCCTGAGAAAGGTAAAGATATTTTGAACCCTCGGACGACCGAACGCTTGGCCCCCAATATGTGAAACTTACAAGGCAATAGTATGGTGTCGGCGTCCCCAAGGGTGCTGTTGCCCACACTGCGGAGGAGGCCAAGGCTGTCGCCAACAAGATTGGTGGCGAGGACATGGTCATCAAGGCCCAGGTCCTCGCTGGTGGCCGTGGCAAGGGCACTTTCGACAACGGCCTCAAGGGCGGTGTTCGCGTCATCTACTCTGCTCAGGAGGCTGAGATGTTCGCCCAGCAAATGATTGGCCACAAGCTCATCACCAAGCAGACGGGCGCTGGCGGCCGCCTCTGCAGCGCTGTCTACATTTGCGAGCGCAAGTTTGCCCGTCGCGAGTTCTACCTCGCCATCCTCATGGATCGTGCCTCCCAGACTCCCGTCATTGTCTCCTCCTCCCAGGGTGGTATGGACATTGAGACGGTCGCCAAGGAGAACCCCGAAGCCATCATCACCACCTACGTCGACATCAACAAGGGCGTCACCGACGAGATGGCCCGCGGCATCGCCACTAAGCTCGGCTTCAGCGACCAGTGCGTCGAGGATGCCAAGGACACCATCCAGAAGCTCTACACCATATTCCGCGAAAAGGACGCCACCCAGATCGAGATCAATCCTCTCTCCGAGACGTCGGACCACCAGGTCCTGTGCATGGATGCCAAGTTTGGCTTTGACGACAATGCCGACTTCCGTCAGAAGGAGATTTTTGAGATGCGCGACCCTACCCAGGAGGATGCTGATGAGGTCCGCGCTGCCAAGAGCGGCCTAAACTTCATCAAGCTCGACGGCGACATTGGTTGCCTTGTCAACGGTGCTGGTCTTGCCATGGCCACCATGGACATTATCAAGCTCAACGGCGGTCAGCCAGCCAACTTCCTCGACGTCGGTGGTGGTGCCACGCCTCAGGCCATCCGTGAGGCTTTCGAGCTCATCACCAGCGACCCCAAGGTCTCTGCCATCTTTGTCAACATTTTCGGCGGCATCGTCCGCTGCGACCACATCGCCACCGGTCTCATCAACACCGCCGAGGCCCTCAACCTCAAGATCCCCATCATCGCCCGTCTTCAAGGCACCAAGAATGAGGAGGCTCACAAGATCATCAACGACTCTGGCATGAAGATTTTCTCCATCGACGACCTCCAGAGCGCTGCTGAGAAGTCTGTCCAGCTTTCCAAGGTTGTCAAGCTTGGTGAGTCAAGAGAGGCCTGCTTATCATATCAATCCATCACTAACGAGTTGCAGCGCGTGATATCGACGTCGGTGTCGAGTTCAACCTGGGAATATAATTGATTTGATTGTACTAGATTAGTGTAACATGTTTTCGCCGCGAAAAAGAGGGAATTGGGTCTGGCCTGGGACGGCTGTGTCTATTATAGCATGCATCACTCTATGACACAGGGTCAACATGGGAGGGTCTACTTGTGCCGTTCTGTCCATATGCGTTAATCCGATATTGAAGCAACTCGGCCCACCATTTGCGCTGTGATGATGAATTAAAGCTGAGAAGATGAGCCCCGAATATGCCCCATTGGAGCGTCGGCACTAATGCAGGCTGCATCACTGCTCTAGTTGAATACCGAACCCAGGAGCAACGACTTTGTATGCCCGCAATTGCGACAGCAGCAGCCATTTCCGGGTTGTGGCAACGGGATGGGCGCCACCGATGGCAAGCAACCAAGGCAGGGACAAATGTTGTCCTTTACCAGATTGATGATTCAACAGACGTGGAACAGCTGGAAGAAGCGGGTTTGAAACGTCCTTGTGATAATGGTGCTTGAGAATGGTTTACTTTCTAGGCCTGTACGGATGTATTACCTGCTCAGATGCCTTGGTAGCACGGCCCCACAGGAGCTGCAGAAGACAAGGAGGCCAAACAACTTTTTTTCAACACAGCACTTTTGTTGTCTTCAACCTCGTCCAACGCCTTTTGTCGGCCCCCAATTGCACACACAACTGCTCCAAACTCTTGGCAATGTCGTCAAAGATGGCTTCGGCGGCTCTACGCGCCCGCACTGCCCCTCGGACACTGCGCACCGCACCGCGCTTTCAACAACCCACCCTTTGCAACCGCCTTTACTCGTCCGCGGCCGACGACCTGCCGCCGCCACCCCCCTTGCTGCAAAAGCTCAAGGGCGATCTCAAGACGGCGATGCGCGCCAAGGACGCCAACCGGCTATCCGTGCTTCGCGCCGTCATGTCGGCCAACCTCAACGCCTCCAAGACGGCGTCGCCCATCAGGACGGACGTGCAGCTGGTGGCGCTGATGCGCAAAATAGCCAAGGGCGCCGAGGACGCGGCGGCCGAGGCGCGGGCCGCGGGCCGTCAGGACCTGGTCGATAAGGAGGCCGCGCAGGTGGCCATCCTCGCCGAGTACGTGCAGGGCAGCGGCGTGGCGACGCTCGGCGAGGCGGAGCTGCGCGCCCTGGTGGACAAGGTGGTGGGGGAGGTGCGGGCGGCGGGCGCGGACGGTAGAACCCTCATGGGAAATGTGATGAGGGAGTTGAATACGGCGCTGGAGGGCAAGGATGTGGATAGAAAGTCGCTGGCAGAGCTTGTTAAGAAGGTGACGGCACCGTGAGGAGGCATGTGGCTGATGCAAGACAGGGTCGGGAATGGTGAATGGACGTGTACGATTAGCTAGAGAAAAGCTTGCGCCGTGTACTATATCTTCGCCGCTTCATGTATACCATTCAATGCATCGAGATGCATTTTACGCGTTTTTGATGGACAGTTGGCGGCTGAGCCGGGCATGGCCTGCGCAGAGCTGTTACCCCCACCTCGGCTTAACTCTGTGACTCACGGCATGCTTCAACTTGCCATTGACATTGGCAGTGGATGAGTACAGCAATTTCACTCCCAAATCGAATCCCGACCTTTGTCATCACACAAGCATGCCTCGACAAAACATTAGCGGCGGCTCCTCCTTTGAAGACCAGATTGGCTACTGCCGTGCTGTTGTCGTCGACG
Source organism: Beauveria asiatica (assembly GCA_038367545.1). Classification (NCBI taxonomy): domain Eukaryota; kingdom Fungi; phylum Ascomycota; class Sordariomycetes; order Hypocreales; family Cordycipitaceae; genus Beauveria; species Beauveria asiatica. Next base: position 10,664 of record JAAHCF010000061.1, on the reverse strand, counting down.
ACGACTGGATCGTCGTGTCCGGCACAACTGGGTAATTCACTTCATCCATAAGCAAAACTCTGTGTCTAGCTAAAGCCTTCACGAAGATACAATTATGCAACGGGTGAAATCTCCCCCGACATCATGGAGCAAGCTGAGCAGACGCTACGCAACATTGACAAGGCCTTGCAAGACGCCGGCTCCTGCATGGCCGACGTGGTCCGCGTGCACTATATCCTGCCCGACCGCGACGACTTTCCCACGACGTGGCCGGTACTAAAGAGGTGGTTTGGCGAGGTGCGTCCGGCGGCGACCATGATGCAAGCGGCGCTGATGAAGGACGAGATGAAGATTGAAATTGAAGTCACGGCCAAAAAGGGCTGCAGCAAAAAGTAGACTTTTGGCGATGCCCACTCGAGGACCGACGGCACTTATATAAGCAGAAAACTGTTGACCTGGGTATCTAGCTAATATACAATACTCGCAACAACGAAGCCAGTCGCAAACGTCGTCGCAATCGTAATCAGGCTCGACGTGGACAGCAGCGAAATGCCGCTGATGCCGTGTCCAGACGTACACCCGCCCGCCATGCGCGCGCCCAGCACCATCAGCGCGCCGCCCAAAACGGCCTGCGGCGGCGCAACCTCGAGCACGGGCGCATCCACGAGCGTCGGGACCAGCGTGGCCAGCAGCAGCGCGCCGGCGCCGGCTGACACGGCAAAGAGGATGTTGGTCAAGGTCGCGGGCCGCGCCGCCGCCGCATCGCCCACCAGCGCCGCCCACACAAGACCGCCGAGCTCGCTAAACGAGCCCGAGATGCCAATCATGGAGCCGCGCGTCGCAATCGACGCCAGCTGCGACAGGCCAATCAGCAAGCCGCCCACGGCGCCGGGCATCTTGGTCCCCGGAAAGCGCGGGGTGCGCAGCCAAGTGACGGCAACGACAGCCGCGAAGGCCGCCTCGTAGAGCAGCATGGCGGCCGGCTTGGAGATGCCGAGGTACTCGTCGACGGTGACGGTTTCGGGCTTGCGGTGGTGGCCGACACGCGCATGACGCCGCCGCCGCGCCAGGGCCTTGCTGAGGATGCCGGTCCAGAAGACGCCGCCGACGACGGCGCCCGCGAGCGCGTAGAAGCCGGTGCGCACGCCGGCGGCCATTTGCGCGAATAGCGTGCCGGGACAGCTTCCCGAGAGGGCCATGCCGGCGCCGAGAAGCGCGCCGCCGAGAATGTTGCCGTCGTAGGTGGTGGGCAGCAGCCCGACGGGGGCGGAGGCGCGGGGCGTGAGGCGGGCGTAGCCGGCGCGGTCGCTGACGGCGTAGTAGACGCTACAAGAAGGGGGGGGGTTGTGTTGTGAGTATCGGGCGGGGGTTTGAGAGAGAGAACGGGGATGCGGATTGAGAAGGGGGGGTACGTACATGCTGGAGGCGGTGGCGGCGAGAAAGGCTTGCACCATGTGCCAGTTTTCGAAGCGCAGCTGGGCGACGACGACGGCGGGGTTGTAGAAGCCGGCGGCAATCATGGCGGCGCCAAAGGAGGCGCCGGAGAGGACGGTGGCCATGGTGCAGAGGAAATGGACGGGAGGAGGGGTGACTTTTGGCGTTGGACGAGCGAATGGGGAGAGAATCGAAAAAAAAAAAAAAAGAACAAAAGGAAAAAAAGGTGGCGGTCGAGCGATTGTCAGTTCAACTAGGAGCGATGGAGTCAAGTCACGACATTGGGAGAAAAATGACGCCAAGTTGGCGGGAGAAAAGTCTGCTTCATATAGCAAGAATTGGCTTCGCCGACATTGAACATGTTTAGTTTATCAGATTGATATGCGGGAGACTCTGGGAGGCAAGGACGCAGCTTGGCATTTATCAAAAGTCACCAACTTCGGCGATGTTTTAAAATTTAAAATTAGAAAAAGATTTGTCCCCGGGGTTGATGTTACAGGGGCAAGAGAGGACTCTGGGGCATCGATCCACTAGATACCTAACTACCTACCTACGCGGGAGAGGGGTGTTTTCTGACATGCCCTCTGATATATTTTACTATTTAGGATATTTTTTAGGCATATTATAAGGAAATCGCACTTTTTTATATATTAAAAAACATTCTAATATCCTATCTAAAAAGCCTAAATCTATAGTAATATACCTAAATAATATTTTATCTATAAAAATCTATTAGAGGGTATATTAGAAAACACCCCTTTCCCGCGTAGGTAGGGGGAGTACCTAACTAGGGGGAGAAGGGTGTTTTTAGACAGCTAAAATATACTACTAAATCTCTCTTCTATTTTTATCATCTAGTAAGTATATTAACACCTAAGAGATATTTTCAATAATCAAAAAAACGTGTTAGAAGCTCTAAAATATCAACTAGATTATATATATATATATATAATTATAAACTACCACGGTATTTTCGTCCTGTCTAAAAACTCACCCTTTCCGCGTAGGTAGTTATAGAAGCCCCGTAGATTATCAGACACGATAGACCACGCACAAAGCAGAGAAATACGAGCACGATGTACCTTGAGCTATTTTTTGTTTTCGTTTTTGTAAAATTAGGACCATCTTGTTCGTTAAACCCCCAGAATGGGCTTCAACCTCAGTGAATTATCCAGTCAATGCATCCGCTCGTCCGTCGAGGCCTGCATTGGCTTCGGTTCATACAGCGATATTGTATGAACAAGCCCGCACTATATATGAAAGTGTGGCATCGTTCTGATTTTAAAATTCCCCCATCATCGCATCACCAGACTCACATCTCTAATTGATCCCCGTTCCCGGCATTGGATCGCAAATCTCCCCGTACTAGCCGAGGTAGCCACTGCCCGCCGACGTGGGGCCGGCCGTCTGCCGTCACCACAACACCAGTTCCAACTGGTGCCGTAGCTCCCGTCCATATATGTTCAAACCTACCCCAGATTCCATACCCCCATCTTCAACAAACTGCATTCCCAACAACGTCAATTGGAAGCAGTCATCATGCCACGCTCACTCCAGCTCGTCAATATCGAGGGCGCCAAGCCCGGCAAAGTCTACTACCCGTACGCAACCCTCCCCCCCCTCCCCCCATCTTCCACGCATTCGTCATCTAACCACTTTTTGTCGCCTTTTTGCAGCATCCAGGTGAAGCAGGTCCCCAAGCCCACGCCCGGCCCTCACGACGTCCTTGTGCGCATGACCGCCGCCGCCCTCAACCACCGCGATCTCTTTATCCGGCAGCACCTCTACCCCAACATTGACCCCGCCAAGCCGCTGCTAGCCGACGGCTGCGGCGTCGTCGTCGAGGTCGGGTCCGGCGTCGCCCACCCAGAGCGCCTCCTCAACCAGGCCGTCATCCTGACGCCGAGCCGGGGCTGGGACCGCGACCCGCAAGGACCCGAGGACCCGTCGCGCTTCGTCATCTGCGGCAGCCAGCAGGGCACCGACGCCGGCTGCGCCGCCGACTACGTCGTTGCGCCCGCCGCCGAGGTCGAGCTCATGCCGGCGCACCTCTCCGCCGTCGAGGCCGCCGCCCTGCCGCTCGTCGGGCTCACGGGCTGGCGCGCGCTCGTCACCAAGGCCGGCATCGACGGCCCCGGCAAGAACGTCCTCATCACCGGCATCGGCGGCGGCGTCGCCCTGCAGGTCCTGCAGTTTGTCGTCGCCATGGGCAGCAACGCCTACGTCACGTCGGGCGACCAGGCCAAGATTGACCGCGCCGTGGCCATGGGCGCCAAGGGCGGCGTCGTCTACAAGGAGCCGCGCTGGGGCAGCACCCTCAAGAAGACGCTGCTGCCCAGGGACCGCCCGTTTCTCGACGCCGTCATCGATGGCGCCGGCGGATCCGTCGTCAACGAGACGGCGTCGGTGCTGCGCCACGGCGGCATCATTGCGCAGTACGGCATGACGGTCGGCCCCAAGATGGAGTGGCTGATGAAGGCGGTGCTGGCAAACATTGACCTGCGCGGGAGCACCATGGGCTCGCGGCAAGAGTTTACAGACATGGTGGGTTTTGTCAACAAGCACAAGATCAAGCCCGTCGTCAGCCAGAGCATCCGTGGCTTGAGCAACCTCGACCAGATTAACAGTCTGTTTGACGTCATGGCTGCGGGCACCCAATTCGGAAAGCTTGTGATTGAGATTGATGATGAGAGTGCAAAGTTGTAAGAATCGTTTTGCTTTTCAAGTCTTTTTTGATGATGATGATAATGATATGTACTTGAGTCGGCTGACGACGGCAGACGGCATCATGATAGCCCCTGCTAGCTAGTGAAACTGGTTTTACACCGCGGTTTGCAAGAAATAATGAACAAGACTGCGCACAAGAATAGAATTATTTACCCAATCGTCTGAAACAAATCATATAAAATGCCGTGCATTTCCTGATTCGGTGTGAATAGCTCGAGTCCCAAGCAACCCGATATAGTCTCTCTTATCTTGGCACAAGTGACAAGTCGAGTGTGCTACAACTCAACTGCTTTCATGCCGCGGGGGAGGCAGTAAGGTGAATTATTCTGCTTGTTAAACTTACAAACCGTTCCCGGCGGGCAGCGGCCTGCAAACTGCGGCGGTTTGTTAGCAAGCATGTCCGGCGGTGCAAGAGCATCAGAGGTCACATACAACCCAATTACCACTTGGATCGCACACGTCCCAAGCACGCTGACTACGCTCGCATCTATACGTAGCGGGCCTGCACTCTCGCGCCGGCTCTGCATCGCCAGATGCAGATACCAGACCGGCAAGAAGGACGACATGGAACTTCATCTTGACTGGTTTGTGGTGCAAGTCAAAGGTAGAAATCGGGCAATGAAACTAAAGAGCTTGCTTCGCAGTGGGTTTGATGATGGTTACTTTATGTTGCTATGCGGGAAGCAAAGGCGGGGAAAGAGCTGGTATTTATGTGAATTTACACTCTTACAATTCAGGGACCATGATGTACATGGCGCCAGGTGCTGAAAATATTGAGGCTGGTAAGGACAGAGGCTGAGACAGAGCTGAGCGTTGCAGTCTCAGCCGTGATTCTAATGCCTAGGACAGTGGTGAGGTTCCGGAGTCTTTGGAATGCACGAGTCGTCTCCCCGGTCGCGCGGCTCTATTCGTACATATAAAGCGACAGGGTCCTCTGCTGTCCATCTTGAATACTGGAGAGTACAATAATGATGCTCGGCCATTTACACTCCGTAGAGTTATCCCTTCCTTCGTCGTCGTAGCTGACCAACGAGCGGGCAGTCGTCATGCACAATCAACGTCATGCCTTGCATCTCTGCTGGGGAATGACGGGCATGCGGACCAAGTCAATATTGCTCAGAACGTCCATCAGCTGGGCCGGAACATGGCCCGTGGCCGGCTACCTCTGCAGCTGAAAGCCCAACACCAACGAGACCAACTCCAGAACCGCCATACCTCAAAGGGCTTCAAGCCTCGCGTAGGTTATTCCTAGGTATTCTGACGAGCAGTGACGATTTCTCGGCAAATCACTCAGGATTCAGCGGCTGCCACTGTAAATGCAAACGTACTGCTGTGGCATGCCTGCTTTGTCACTTCACTCATCATCTTCACTTCAGCACTCCACGCCGCAACGTTTTGCTAAGCGGCAACACGTATAATATTCCAGAAACGCTATTCATAACGTACAAGATGCAACCCATAAAACGCCCCAAATGTAAACAAGAAGCCCCAACTTTTTTGCCCAGTCCTTCTCCCACTCGCCGCCTTACTCGGCCTTCTTTCTCTTCTTCTTGGGCCGCTCGCCCTCCTCGGGCGGCACAAACTCGGCCTCGCGCTCCTTTGCCTTTTCCGTCTTGCGCAGCTTCTGCTTCTCGAGGCGCTCCGTGCGCGCGGCCTGCTGCTTGGCCTGCTTGCCGAGAAAGTACTCGCCGCTCTCAATCTGCTTGTCGACCTTGCTCTTCTCGGGCGCGGGCGGGAACGGCGTGTAGACCTTGTTGGTCTTGTCGGTGACGCTGTGCGGCGTGCGGCGCCTGCTGAGCGTCTTGCGCTTAAAGTTGGGCAGGAAGCGGTCCCAGCTCTCGTTCTTGAGCTCCGGGTCCTTGGCGAGCTCGCGCTTGATCATGAGCTCCTTGATGTAGTAGATGGGGTGGATGTTGGCCATGCAGTCCTCGACGACGCGCCGCACCTCCTTGAGGCCCTTGTAGGGTCCCATGACGGAGACGGTGTTGCCGTGCACGAGAATGTACGTCTCGGTCAGTAGCTCGAGCGCCTTGAGCGTGGAGCCGTCGGGGCCGAGGATGCGCTGCCGGCGCTTGACGAAGCGGTCCTTGTTGCCGACGAGGTTGCGGATCTTGATGACGTCGCATGCGACACCGTCGTCGAGAATCTTGATGGCTTGCGGCGCGGGCACGCTGCGGGCCAGCAGCTTGATCAGATCGCGCGCGTTGAGGATGGCTGCAGGATCAAAGGTCTTGCGGGTCGTCTTGACCATCATTGAGCCCTCGACCAAGTCCAGGGTGCATGCGATGCCATTCTTCTCAAGCGCCTTGGTGATGAGTGGCCAAGCCTCCCTCAGGTACACTTCGCGGTACTTGGGAAACAAGGTCATGAACGACGACTCCTCGGCAAAGGTGCCTCCGGCATTGTCCTCTGGCTTGAACTTTTCAATCTTCCACTTGTCAACATCTTCCGTATCCCACGGCTTGTCTCGATCGTGTGTCGACGGCATGGTGTCGGTTACGCCAAGTGTTCGATTTGTGGTTGAGAATTTGCCTGTACTGTTTGTCCGTGTGAGGGTGGAAAAAGATTCAGCTTTCTGCCACTTCGGAAAAAAAGGCGGTGGGAAATTTGCGGTTGGTTTCCCAATGGGGCAACCATATTAGTCACGGCCCCGACGGCAGCAACCCTGAACCCTATAGCTCTTACAGAAATGAGGCTGCGATGGATGGCGGGCGTCAACCACTAGAAAAGCCCAAAAAAAGGAACAACTATGGATAAAGACACTGTTTAGCATCGCATCTTGGGAGAATCTAAAAGTGACTATATAGATAAGCTGGTTTGACTCTTGCTGACTGTGCGAGGTTATTAGGTCAGATTACGCTACAGTCTACTTGGACAAGTGCTGGACATCTCCCACTGCAAAGAGTCGATTACCAACTAGCGGGAACAGAAAAATCCCGTTCGTATCATTTATTCGAGATGGAAAACTATACATATTCGTAAATAGGAATGAGGCTTTCCTGTCATTAATTCAAAATAGAAAACGCCGGATACACGTAACTAGGAAGGGCCTTGTTGTCACAAATCCGAAATAGAAAACGCCACATATGTATATCAGTAAATAGAAAGGTGCCTTTCCTGTCATTCATTGAAATATAAAACGCCACAAATGCATATCAATAAGTAGAAAAGTACCTTTCCTGTCATTAATTGGAAATAGAAAACGCCACATGTACGTAAATAGTGCCACAGCTACCAAAATCAGGCACTGGAAGGAACGACCAATTTCCACATTCTGCACCCAGCCACGCAAAGTGTTGCCATTTTATGGCCGCTCATACGAAACAGCAACGGTGATATCCCGACGAATCCTGTCAACTTCTGGGAATGAGACTTCCTCGCTGTGAGAAACGTGGCTCATTTGATAGGCGGAAATATCCGATTCACCTTTTGTTTCCACTGTGGCCCCGTGTAGCGCGTCGTCATCTAGCATTTCAAACGGAAATTGACCGGCTCGGCGGTTCGGCGCGGATCGCTGACTGTAGCTGTTTCGATACTCTTTTTGCTTCTTGGACTTTAGAATTGGTCGCAAAGTCGGAATCGAGGCGGCGATGAGTACAAAGTTTGCTTCCAGACTAGCACATGTAAGCTTCAAACCTTTGTTGGGCACGAGTTGACATGTTTGCTTACGTCCAGCCGATGGCGAGTTTGGCCATTTCGTCTAAAGAGACAATTAGCTATGGGTACAAATTGTGTTTCGCCATCAACTTACACGTCACATTCTCTGTGTTGGTAATGGCTTGCAGCTCTACAGTTTTGAAGATTGATGCCGCCATGGCGCTATTAATGTGTTAGAAAATAGTCGCCAGGGTGTCGCCGACGACACTTACAAGACACCAAAGCCCATCATGACACTGAGGCTGATTCGCTGCTTGAGAGACATTCGCAAATTCCAGAATAAGCTGGTTGGAAAAGCTGCTAATGTCAAGTCCACCGCTGATCCGTAGGCTGTAATGGCAGGAAATCAGTATTCCCGTGTGAAAATGATGACTTGCCATGTCCAGCACTTACACCCTTGAAAAAAACCGGCATCTCGCTGTACCTCCTTTGGCCAGCAATCGGGATTCTCTCGGCCGTCCCAGAAGGCGGCGATGGGCCTGCACTGAGAAAAGCTGATGATGAGTGTGCCGACGTCGATGATGAAGGCCGTGATGATGACGGTCCAGAGAAGTCCGCGCCGCGTTACGGTCGGAGGCGTCAGAGAAAGAAGCATAAGGGCGAAGGAGATGCGACCGAAGCAAGGACACATGATGGAGAAGAATTCGCACAGGTAGACATATTTGATAGTCATGGCGATGCGGTGGGGGTCGTCGAGACTGGTGATGTTCTGGCCGAGGCCGTAGTAGCAGGATACTGATAGGAGCGCGGCATTGCCCAACGACAGTAACTAGTCGCCGTCAATAAATGAAAAAAAATAAAAAATAAAGGGAGAATGGGGACAAGGCTGGTAAACGATGGAGCAAAACTAGCAGGGACGTCACTTACTAGAGTAAAAACGATGAGGTAGTCGTCGATGGTGATTTTCTTCAGCAGACGAGTTCGGGTATAGATGCGCCCCGAGATAATCATGATGGAAAGCGCTGTGAATACCCATGTGACGCACATGACGGAAATACCAAGCCCTTGAATCGCCATCTTGACTGTGACTCAAAGAGCAGGACTTCTGGGGCGAGATGAGAATGACGAGCCAGTGTTGATACAACAGTACAATCTTGTAGAATGAGCGAGTGCGACAAGAGGAAAATTCAAGATGCAGATTAATCGACAAGAAGCACCGTCTTCAGAGCATTTTTTTGTCGACACGCATGCAGCAACACATGATTGCCGAGCCAAGGCTGACAGGCTCAGCATGCTGAGCGATGAGCATACACCATCCTTTGAAATGGCTAGGCATGAGGTCACAAGCGGCTGGAAGTGAGCCCGGGGGGCCTGTAGGCAAGACATGTCAGCGTAGCATCAGAATTTGGGAACGGAATACGAAAACCTTGCCTAAAATGGCCATTGCCATTCGTTCGCTGGCACCATTGGGTTTCTAGGCTGTATGTGGAGTGATCGTGGTAACCACACTGTGTGGTACGGGGCTTGGCTGAGGGGGGGGGGGGGGGGGGTGTCAATATCGCAAGTACCTTTTCCTCATTTCAATGCCTCGACAACTCTGTTGGTGGCTTGCAGGTAAGCGTCGAAGACTTCTTTGTTCTACTTGTTCTACAGATGGATGCCATGCGGGGCTATTTCTGGGATGTCATTGTGGACTGACTGCAGCTCGTCGGAACCAACAAGGAAAACCGAAAAAGAAGGAAAGAAAATTCCCAATCTGACCATATACAACAAACAAGAAATCTACCATGGCACAAGCAAATCCTAGCATCGCGTTGATTGAGCAGCTTTCGAAACTTTCGCCTCAGCTGGCAGATGGCAACAATACAGAGGCCAAGAACCAGGCGATACAACTCAGTCGACAGCTTACCGGTAGCTTGTCTCATCCTGCCAGCTCTGCCGTTGAGCTGGCTTTTGCGGTACTTGTTCTCGACCACGCTTGACATTTGACAGCTGCTGATATCGAATGCATTGAAGCCCTTTATTACTGTAGCGGCTCGAATTGCGATTGGTATGGGCTTGTTCAAGCTCATTGCAGACAATAATGGGCCAATCTCGTCGAAGGAGCTGGCGGAAAAGTCGGGTGGTGAAGAGCTGCTGATAAGTATGCACAGACACGCAGACACCTTTACACCAATGACTATACATGTACTGACATGCTTTCTTAGTCCGGACGCTGCGACCTCTTGCCTCGGTCGGCGTCGTCAGCGAGGCGGGCGAGCGACAGTGGGAGCCAACACAAGTTACCCACGCAATGGCGACCGAAGAGATTGCCGCAGGCCATAGAATGATGTGAGCTTGTCTATCAGAGCTCGTGCAATCAAGCCCACACACTGACGAACCCAGCGGCCAAATGATTGTCGGCGCGGCGCAAAAGGCACCCAAATACCTGAAAGAATACGGCTACCGCTGTCCCACCAACCCCCGCGACGGCCTCATGCAGTATGCCTTTCAGACCAAGCTGACGACCTTTGAGCTCTTTAGCTCCATCCCCAACGTCCTCCGAGACTTTAACCTCTTCATGGGCAACACCATGGGCGCGCGCAACTACTGGGTCGACTGGTATCCCGTCGAGCAGCAGCTCTTGGACGGCGCCAGCGACCAGGCGCCGCTGCTCGTCGACGTCGGCGCCGGCAAGGGCCACGATCTGCTTGCCTTTTACCAAAAGTACCCCGGCCGAGGAAAGCTTGTGCTTCAAGACTTGGATTCTGTGACGGGCAGCGTCAAGGGCACGGTTGATCCCGCGATTGATGTAATGACGTATGACTTTTTTACGGAACAGCCGGTCAAAGGTGAGTTATTTAATATATATAGGAGAAAGAAAAGAGAAAGTAGAAAAAAAAGGGAAAAAAAGGGGAAAAAAGGGAAAAAAAGAAAAAAAAAAAGAT